>JAPMOR010115000.1:0-23448 GCA_026543865.1 Argiope aurantia | reverse complement strand
TACACCCCGCTCTACAATGCTTTCTATTGGTCAAAAAAGATAGAATTAAACTACAGATTATTCAGATGATGCGATTTACATTTATTAATTAAAAAAATTAGCACAAAATTTCACCAATAGATGGTGCTGTAACACAAATGGCGTTTATTTGCATACATTGAAAATGCGAAACTTAATTTGCGTTACACCGCATGTCTATTACCATTTTTCTCTGGATGAAAATAAAGCGGGTTTTGCATGAACATTAGTTTCTTCTCTTTTCGTCATGCCTAAGTTGCAAGAAAATGCGCTACTGGTGCATTTGTTTCACCAAAACCAACAAAACTCCGTTGCAGCTCTAAAGGAATTTCGTCGTATGAAGCAGATACGAAGAAGTCCAATGTCTGGAAATGACCTACGCAAAATGATGCAGAAATTTGAAAAAACTTTGTAACTTGGCATTCTTCCAGAAAGAGGACAAAAAAAAAATCCCGTCTTCTAGCATCGAAAATGTTGCGACTGCGTTCGTTGAAGCCAGTAGTCAGTCGCCGCTTAATAGTATGAGTTTGCCAATTGTGTCTCGTGTTCTGGATATGTGGTATTCTACTGTACGAAAAATCATACAGCAGATTTTGTATTTTTATCCATATAAAATCAAGTCTGTGCACCTATTGCAGGTCGGGGAATTAAGGGTTCTTTAAACTTTTGCGTTTCACTTCCTTGCTCGAATGGCGGTTGACACAACTTGGCGATGGAACATTCTGTGAGGTGATGAGGCCCACTTTTGCCTCAATGAGAAAGTAAACACCCACAACTGTCGAATTTGGCAGAGGAAAGCCCTCACGTTATCCAGGAAGAACCCTTGCATCCTGAAAATTCACAGTATTATGTGGTTTTACAGCTACCGTTATCATTGAACCGTACTTCTTTGAAGATAACTTCGAATGGAAACCAAAATGCTCCGTCACAGGGCAAAGGTAGCATGATATACTGAGGAATTTTGTAATACCTACTCTTCTACAGCATGAATGCCTTCAAGAAATAATTTTCATGCAGGATGGGGCACCACTTCATATTGATCGTAATGTAAAGAATTGTTAATACATCAATTCAAAAAAAGCACGAGTTATCAGCCGCCATTTCCCAATAGTATGGGCTCCTGACATGCAGGACATCCCCACTTGCTACTTTTTGTTGTGGGGTTATTTGAAGAACAAAATCTACCGTCAAAGACCATCATTTCTACCAGATCTGAAGGAAAACATTCAGTTCCATATTCTTAAGATTCTGGCAGATTCACTCTGGTCATGTATAGAAAATATGGTTCTCCGATTAGAGCATATTGTTGAAAAGGAAGGAGGGCATAGTGAGCAATTTTAATTGATTTAACAATTAAAAACAATATAAACCATACCTAACGGTGAATTTTTGAACTAATTTTTTTATTTAATAAATGTAAAGCGCATCAACTCAAAAATCTGTAGTTCAAATTTTATCTCATTTGGATCAATAGAACGCATTTTAGAGCCTTCTGAAGTAACTTATTTCTTGCTTACTTTGTATATATAAGCACACAAAATACTTAAAAGGAGATATTTGGCTATTTTTTTTCCTTTACAAAATAAGAATATATATAAAAAAACTCCTCTCGGCAGGCTAGATGGCATAGGTAGATTACGTATAGACTAAGTTACTAAGTTTAGTAAAATTATTGTAATCTTTTAAAAAATCGGACTCGGAGTTTTGACGAATTTCCACATTTTTGACCTCCTTATCTGAGAAAAATTCATTATTTGCATTTCGTATGCCCATCTGTAATAATGATAATTCAAAAACTCTTTTATCTAATGAAATAGAATTTAGAATGTATTCTTAACACCCAATTTGTAGATTTATATTGAATTTTTATCGAAATCCACTGACAGAAAATTTGTCAGTCTGGGTGTCCAAATATAAATTAACATGGAACTACGAAATGGGAAAGACAAGATAAAATGCGCCACACAAATTCGAAAGTCTAAAGGGCAGATACCTATCAGATTTGAAACCATTTTGAATCATTAGATAATAATGCAATAAATTTCTAATTATCTTTAAATAAAGCTGATAAAGAAACTAACATAATTTCTCCTCACAAATGCAAGATCTTTCGCCCCGCGCCCATTATAAACAATCGAAAATGCTGGCCAATATCTCTTTAAAGAGCAAACTTTTAAAACATACATTACTAAAACTATTGGCGGAGCGTATGCACACAGCATTTTCACAACTGCAATGTAATCGCCATAAATTAAAAAAGCAAATGCAGCATTTCTGACAAGCAACACTGCGTATATCAACTAATGACGACAGAAGACCACGCCAAGTGACATCAAACGCCTCTTAAATATAAATTGAACTTGCTTTCTTAAAGTGGTATATTTAAATTGAATTTGAATACACAGTATAAAAAATTTAATTAACTCTTATGTTATATTATACGAATATATTCTGATGCATTTTGTTTTTGTTTCTGCACTGCCTCTTGGAATAATTGTGTCATTCTTATAAATATTTAAGATTTGAAATTAAGCATTTTCGGGTTGCTTTTTAAAAATCATTTTTACTAATAAATTCATTTCTAATTTTATAAAGTCATGAAAAGATAAGATAGTTTTTTTATATTATCTTATATTTTAGTGTTTATTAATTTAAAAAATATTAGGCTTATTTTATATACTATTATTTATTAATAAGAAGGCATTATTTGTGATTTATGTGGTGTGAGCTATGTAAATAAAGTTTTTACAAATTGATTTAAATATATTTAAGAGTAATATTTATTTAAAAATATGATTATACAGTAAATATTTGATAAATATAAATTTCATTACCATAATTATTTGGATAGTAAAATTAACGCAATTTCCGCATTAAGTCCGTTGGGAACCTAGTCTATATAAAAATAAATACTAAAGATTTGAGGTCAAAATCTCCGAATATTGCCAATGTTAGATACAACCTCTATGCAACCACATCATTTTACCAAACGAAATGTCGTACTAACAACTTCGTCATATTCGAACACCGCAAAAGAAAGATGGAAGCTTGAATTATTTAAGTTCAAACATTTCTGTATAATGAGGTATATTTAAAATGCTCTGAGTATGTTGAAATTTGCATGAAGTTCTTTTTGGTGTCTAGTTAAAGTTATTTCTTTTGCATATAGCATGTCAAACACGCAAAGAGTAATGTTTGATTATTTCATTCTGAAAATAAGTGTGCAAACTAATGTAATCGTAGTCATTAAAATATTCAACGCAATATTTGGATGAACTAAACGCTACAATACAACGCTAAACGCTACAATTAAAACGTTTAGTTGTTAAAAATGGATAAATTTTTAGAATTCGCAATTTTAAAATCTACAATTATCGTCACATCAATTTTCCGGATCTTCATGACATTCAAGAAATTTGTCTCCATCATTTTATCTTAGATTATTTTATATGCAAAGCATATGTTTTCGTTGATTTAATTGATATAATTTCTAAAGTGGAAAATATTGGTATATTTAGGACGGGATTTGTGAATATAACTTTTATTAATGGCCAATTTTCTCATTTGTAACAGTTTGTTGACGAAATACTTTTTTCAATACATTTCACATTGTTTGCTTAACAAATTTTCTTTTTGTAATTTTAGAGAGGAAAAGAAATAAATTCATAAAACTAAACGTATTCAGAAAAATTTTAAAAAATTTTCTACTTAATTGTTAATCATTTGGCATTACAAAAGGTTAGTAATGACATAGTGAAACACATATTAAAACTTTATAATAACAATAAAGAAATTGCTTTATAATTGGATAACAATTATTTCTAATGTTGATAATGATTATGGGTTCCTGAGCAATGTAATAAAATCTATAATATCATCGATATAAAATTATGACAAATTGTACAGGAAATTAATTATTAATAAAGAAATGATCGGTCGTATTTTATGATCTCATAATCCTATGTTCTGACTAATATCTCTATATAAGGGAAAACCCAAATTAAACATTTTTTTTCTCACGATAAAAGGCAATATTAGAAGAATTGGTTTGTTATTTTAAAGATTTAAATTTACATAAAAAATAGGAAAAATAACGTATCTGTCCACTTCAAAATAAAAATGGTCATTCATTTTTTTTCATACTCTTTAATTCTTTCGTTAAACTATTATTATTAATAATATTGGAGAAACAATACTCAGTCAGAATTTTTTCTCGGAAATCCAATATTTCTACTATATTGAATTAGTATAAATTCATGTTAGGTGAGATTAATTTTATTATGTATCTTTTCATATGTGTGATCGTGTATGTAGTTTAGTCAATTGGACTCTGAAAATTAAGCTATTTGCATTCATTCTGCAGTAACTTCTTTTTATCATCTAGAACTTGCTTGTATAAAGCAAAAGGAAATAATCAGAAGTCAAATGTATTTAACTTGAAAAAGTTTTAAGATCAGGAAGTTAATTAAATTATTTATTCATCACAATTCTTAAGTTGCAAGCTATAGAAAATCAATGCTTCTTTCTTTGTTGCTATTACAGTTTTTAATTATTAATATTTATCTAAATATCAGATATTATTTCTATTTATATCTAATTATTATTCATATCTTCTTCATAATTTGGATAATTAAATTGACGTAACTTCCCCTTGTAAATGAGATGACGTTGCAGCCCATAGGCCATGGAAGTTCTCAAAACCAATATATCTACTATTAAAATGAATGATTACACCACTACAAACATACATCGTTACTTAATTACATCATAAACCAAGGAACATGCAGTATTCCTATTTTCAAACATATCACACTACCAACAACAGGCGTAGTTGAAAGCTCATATGTATAGCTTCAAACTATACTTTTAAAATTGGTACACTATAATTGATTTTGAACATATTGGGAAAATTGTATGAAAATCTTTTTGGAGTATAATTAATGTTATTCCTTTTTCATATATACAATTCAAAGGCATAAACTGTGAGATTTGGCTATTTTTGCGTTGTCTAAATAAGAATACAAAAAGAAATGTTAGTAATCATCAAAACCTTCAGTGTAAGAATTATATCGACTCCAATGCGTCAACGACACCAATGAATTGAAATATTCAACAGTTAAACATCAATAGTTTTTCAGTAACCACGACTTTCAAACCTACAATCGTCTCAATATTACTGAATATAAAACATTTACCATCTTTCTGGAATGTCATCATGTGTAGAAAAAGTTTCGTAATCATTTTATTCTACATTAGTATACAGGTATTCAACGATTATGTGCAATTGTGTCATGAAATGATAAAGCATACAGTTTTGAATGGTGATTTCCAAATTTCAGAAAATGTATATGGGATATGGGAAGGATAGGTATATAGGCATAAAGTGCAATAAGTGTCAAATTTCTCATTTACTATTATCTCGTTGACGACATGCGATTTTCGATACACTGCACATTCCTTGCTGAATAAAATTTAATAATTAATAATATTTTTTTAGAGAAGGAATGAAATTAATTCATTAAAATATATTTTATATATACTATATATTTAAATATATATTACATAACGACTAACGCCATCTATCGCAATTACCAAGAAGATCTGGACTTCCTTTTTGATTTGGTGAGAAAGAGAAGATAATGATGGTTGTGAGCGAGAAAGTTTGAAGTTTTGAAGTTGTTTCAACTATATATGTATAAAACTTCTTTCGACTACTATTATAGCAAATGTTAAAATATTTAGCATTTTAATTTAGTGCTTGTTATGTATGCAATAGTAATAAATTCAAGATTTGCACTAAAAATA
Source organism: Argiope aurantia (assembly GCA_026543865.1). Classification (NCBI taxonomy): domain Eukaryota; kingdom Metazoa; phylum Arthropoda; class Arachnida; order Araneae; family Araneidae; genus Argiope; species Argiope aurantia. Next base: position 17,625 of record JAPMOR010115000.1, on the reverse strand, counting down.
TTTGGACTTTTGAATGTATTGGCTTGCTCAATTTCCCTGTTACAATGCACATAAATTAAAAAAAAATATTGTGTTCAATTCTTAATTATTTGGGCCGTGATAATTATTTGGGCATTTTGAATCATATATTCAATCTTTATGGTTTCAAAAAATTGTTTACAATCAGATAATAATAATTTTTTAATAACCAATAATATTTTATTACGAATGTAATAAAATAATTACTATAATCTAGATAGAAAATTATGATGATTAGAACAGAAGATTATTCATATTGCAAAGTGCCTCGTATCTCCAGATCTCATAATTTGATGTTCTGACGAATTTGGCTTTGTAAGGAATTAAACAATTAAATTTTGTATCATGAATCAGAAAGCAGCTTCAGAAGAATTCATTCATCATTTTTTAGATTTAAATATGTAGGACAAATAACTTTTAGTACTTATCAGTATAAAAATCGTCATTTAGTTTTTTTTACTTATTTATAATTCTTTATTATTATTAATAGCCTATAATTCTTTATTATTATTTTATATTATCAAAGAAACAATATTCAGTCATCAATTTTGATCAGAAATTTACTACTTCTACTATCATAAACCATAAAGGTAGCATAAATTTCTATTGGGGGGAATAATTTCATTCTGTATCTTTTAAAAATGTGTTTGCCGATGTCTGTACTTCAGTCAACTCATCTCTCAAAAATAGGCTGCCCTCAAACATTTTGTCTTCTCAGTGTAGTGAACTATCGGTGATTGTCTTGTGCCTGATTATACAGACAAATGAAGAAAAGATATGCCAATGTTATTCATTTGGAGCATGATTAAGAATTTAGGGTTAATTAAATACTTTTTTCATCGCACTTCACTTTGCATGCTTTAGTAAAACAATGCTTCTTATTTTGTTGCTGTTGTAATTTATATTTATTTATTCAATGCGTTAATTTTAAAAAAGTGTTGACATTTGAGTCAGTAAACCAACTGCTAAAATTACCTGGACCATTTAAATTTGCTAAGAAATTTGAATACAAGGATGTAATCAAAAGAATGATGTTCATGAAATTAAATTAATACATTATTTTAATTTGCACAAATTCGACTATTCACCGCTAGTCAAATCAATGAAATCATAAAATTAAATTGCATTTATCCACATGTGCTGTCAAAAGATTCACAAATGCACATGCCAAAATAGTACTCTGTAATTCACTTCGAGACCACATAAAGTGTCCGATATTATTTAGAAATTAATTGTATCTAAAAATTAGTTGTATCTAAAAAATTGTATCTTTTAAATTAATTAATTATCGACATAAGGCTTTGATCCGGCAAAAAATATCAGTCGACAGGTTATATAAGCAACATAAAGAATAACTGAATTTATATTAAAGTCTACATGAATGCTATTTTTAAATTGGACTTAATTGTTTAATAATTTGAGAAATTTTTCTGTAAAAATCCTTTTTACAACTTCTTTGTATATGAAAATTAGTAAAATAATAGTATTCTTCAAAAAACTGAAACTCGAGATTTTGACGAATCTCAACTTTCAGACTTTCCTATGCACGACAAACTGTTTTTTGTCAGTATGTATGTCACAAAGACAACACAAAATCGCTTTGACAATAAGCTTTCCGAATAAGGTCAATAACACATCTATCCGCTTTAAACGCCACAGCATTTCAACAATAGAAATGCTTCGCTATCAAGTCAGATTCTAAGGTTCCTCCAAAATCAAGCACTGAAAGCTCCCGATATATAATTTCAGAATATATATTTTAAAGTAGTATAATTAAAATGGCTTGAATCTGTTGAAGGAAATTGCATGAAAATCCTTTTGGTGCCTCGTTAATGCTATTACTTTTGCGTACAGCACGTCAAAGACGGAAAGGCAGAGGTTCGATTATCATTTTTCTTTCTCAAATAAATATACACCAAAATCTTATTGAAATCAATAACACGTTCACCATGGTATTTGGCTGAACTGCAAGGCCTCCGAACACAAATGAATTCGAACATTTTATTGTTTGAAATCGAAGATTTTTTAGTACTCGCAGTTTTTGAATGGGTGTATATCATTAATAATATTAGTGATTATAAAGCTTTTATAAATTTGCTGGACTGTCATGATATTTAGAAAGGTTTAAAGAAGCATTTCATCATAAATTAGTACATGTGAATTCTTTGATATATGTGTAATCTGAATAATTATTTCTAAATTTCGGAAATTGTCGATATCGTTTTAGGAGGTAGTGGTTGGGTATAAAGTTTATTGAGAGTCAATATTCTCATTTGCTAACATCTTTTTGCGGACATATGTTTTTCGATACATTAAACACAGCTTGCTAACGAAATTTTCATTATATAATTTAAGCGAACGAAAAAAGTAGCTCTTTGAAATAAATGTATATAAAAATATTTAATAATAATTCTGTTCCATTATGGATGATTTGGCTTTACAAAAGGATAGCTGTGGCATACTGAAACAAGATTAAATTTTTATAATCTTAAAGAAAATGTTTGCAACAATTGTTTCTATGTTGGATAACAAGTAAAATTTCCTTACAGATATAATAAAAGAAATATTGTAATCGGGATAAAAAGTACGATACATAGTACAGAAGATTAATGATTCTAAAAGATGGCACGTATATAGAGATCTTATAATCCTATAATCTGTCGAATTTCTTGTTCTAAAGAATTAAATATTTAAACTTTTTTTTCTTGCAATACAGAGCCATTTTAGAAGGATTTAAGCATCTTTTTTCATTTTTAAATGTATAAAAATATGAAAAATAAAGACGCAGTGCATCTCAATATAAAAATCCTCATTTATTTATTTTTACCTTCCCTTTAATTCTTTCGTGAAATTATTATTGAAGAAACAATAGTCAGAAATGTTCCACTGAAATCTACTATTTCTGGGGTACATACAGGGTGATTATAATTAAAATTACGATTTCAAAAATCGAAGATTTTAAAGCGACTGGTCAGTATGACTTGATATTTTAGCAGAACAATCGTGAGACACTAGAATTTTGTTTGGCGAAGGAAAAAAAAAAATAGTTCCAAAATGGACTAATTGATGGCGCTGTCAGGCTTTATGTTTGACGATAAGCGAATTATTTATACTTAACATGCGCATATCAGGAAGTTTCGGACGTTAAATTCCATAAATTTGGGTCCAATAACCACAAATGGTCTGCGAAAAATGATTGCTAAATTCGATAAAATCGGTTCGTTTGACGTGAAACAGGGTAGAATAAGGAAACCAGTTTCGATTGCGGCAGTGGAAGATGTGGCTATAGCATTACAAGAACAGACTAACACTGATTCTGGAATCAGCAGTGCATGGGAAATTGGATGAATACTGAGTATGCCGATCAGTATGGTGCGTAAAGTCCTACGGAACATCTTGCTCTGTTATCCGTACAAGATAACTCATGTGCAGCATTTGCTACCTGCTGATCTGGAAGCATATGAATCTTTTGCACTAAGATTTCTTACCTGGATGGAATTGGACAACGGATGACCATGAAACCTTCGGTGATTTGACGAAGCCCAATTCCATTTGTACGGTTCTGTAAATACTCAAAATTGCAGGATATGGACGACCGAAAACCTGTTCCAGCTACAGTCATTACCTCTTCAGACTGTAAAGGTCACTGTGTGGTGCTAAATAACGCCATCGTCGTTCGTTCTTCTTCGAGGGGTCATATCCGAGGGTCTCGTTATCTGCACCGTTAATGGCAAGATGTATGAAGCACTTTTGCATAACCATGTCCTTCCGGCACTTCAGTAACGTTAGTGAGTGGATCGCAGATTATTCATGCTAGATGGTGCTCCTCCGTGCATTGCTACTCCTGTGCCATTTTCCAACAACGCAGCCGTCACGTTTCCCCGAAATAAATCCGTATAATTTCCGTCTTTGGGGGTACCTGAAAAATGTTGTTTACAACGGGCGGATTGAAAACCTATATTGAAGGCAAACATAACGTACCACATCCATTGTATCAGTACAGATACCCTCCGAGTTGTTGTGAAACGTGCGTTTTGGGCTTCCAATTAGAAGCGGGACAGGCCGGAGTGCATATCGAACAACTTATGCATTAATCATCCATCAATAAGGTGTTTGTTCCATAAAACTCTTGTTTTTTTATTATCACTGTTGTCGCTATAAACATGCATTCTTATCTTATCACTAATGAATTTTTAGTAAACTCCTGAATTCTATTGTTTCCTTTTGGCTAACAATATTCCTGTATCACTAATGAATTTTTAGTAAACTCCTGATTTCTATTGTTTCCTTTTGGCTAACAATATTCCTGTATTTAATAAATCCTTTTTTCGTCTTTTTTCAGACATCATCATCTATCGGCACATTTTAGAACTATTTTTTCCTTCGCCAAATAAAATTCCATTGCCTCACGATTGTTCTGCTAATATATCAAGTCATTCTGACCAATAGTTTTAAAATTATCGATTTTTTAAATCGTAGCCTTAATTACAATCTCAGTGTATATCATGTATCATAAAATTGGTATAAATTTACGTCACATGAAAATAATTATATTTTGTATCTTAAAAACATATTTGCGCATATCAATATTTCAGCCAACTCACTTCACAGCAATAAACTGCTTGCATTCATTCTGCCTTGCCAGTTTTGTAGAATATCTGTCGTCATCTTGTGCTGGTTTACATGCAGACAGAAGAATAAATCGAAAACCTAATGCAATTTTCTTGGAATAGAATTAAGTATTAATATGCTATTATATTAAGTATTAATATGCCACAATACTTATGTTGCATACTTCAATGCTTCTTCCTTTATTATTTAGATTATTTTACTCATTTATTCAATGGGATAATTGTTAATAAAGTTCTTTACATTAAATTTGATAATTTACATTGAATTTTGAGAGAAAATTAGTAATCTGGAACTACGAACATAAGTTAACACGATAACTACAAAACAGAAATGATGGATAGATAAAATGTGGTACACAAGTTCAAAATGTTAAGAACAGATAACTTTCAAACTTTAAACCAAACCCATCAAAGTATCCACTTTCTGTCGCTCTGTCGATTGAAAAGCATATGAACAGTACTACTCGTAATGATTGAAATACATTCAAATCTGATATGTGATTTTGTAACTATAACTTTCTAAAAGGGTAAATTTTGATTTTACATATTAGGAAAAAACATGTCAAACACACAGATTCTTTTTCCGGATTTATTAATCGAATCCTATCGACTAATAGCTTAACAGATTCGCCACGGATCACACAATTGATTTAGCAAAAGTGCAACTTTCACGACATTTGTCAATGTTTCATCATCAATATCTTGCAAAGCACTGTCTTACCCGATGTCAAAACTTTTATGCGGATCGGAAGAATAACACATTTATTAGAGTCTATGGGAGAAAGTTTTGGGAGACCACTGTTCCACTGGTTCCTTCAGACTAACGCAGCTAAGACGCCAAGCTTCTAAGTTATCAGGGCTTTGAAGATAGCTTTGCTACGCAAGGTGAGTGCTCCATTGGACCACTCAATAGACCGGTGCACACATGCAGTTGAACGCAACATTTGGCAAATATTCTGAAACAATCCCTTATATTATTCAAGGATATATAAATATATTCCAGCAGAAATAAAGTACTTTTTTAAGGATTTTTTTTAAGGTTTTAAGTGAAAATTAATATTGTTGTTGTTGATAGAGAAATATTTATTATTTTATAATTTTCATCTGAAACCATTGCATTAATATTTTTTGTGGTTTCCACTTTGAAATTTTTCTTTCTGCTCTAATTAATACAAAGCCAATGTTATTACTTTGTTGTTCATGATGTTATGTATACATTGTTAATTTGTTCGAAAACGCTTTGCATTTTTTTCTTGTTTTAGTGTGATTGTTAATGATTACCAAGTTGAGTGCAGAAATAGTTAATATATCGTACCATTTTTAAAGCATTTTACAATAATATTGTGAATGATATCTTTTTTGTTATTATTATAGTATTCCATATAATATTCTATTTTTATCATTATATACTATAATGACTTTTAAATTTTTTTCTGCATTTTTGTAATGTTTTGTATCATTTTTAATAAGAAATGCTTACTAACATTTTGTTTAATTTCAGTATAGCAACAGTTATAATCATAAAGTAATGCCTAGTTATAGGTAACCGACAATGCGATACGTTTTGAAGTTTTTATTCAAGCGAACTAGCAGAAAGTTCAAGTTATGTTTCTAGCTGGTCAATGGAAAGAGATTAGGAAAAAAAATATTGACAATAATTATACTTAGCACGAACGTTACGCTCATTAAATCCAAAACGAGAATATATGAAATGTGGGAATCTTGAATCAATTCTTAAAGAATGATCCATCCATCCAGAAGAATCATGTATGAGTCAGAATACAGATTCCAGAAATGAAGCTATGTTGGGCTTACATACCACAGATTTCGAGATAAGAATTCTGATTCTGAATTTTACCATTGCAAGATGTAAGTATTTGTATTTAGAACGCACAATAAATCCAATACGTGAATGCAAGAAATATGGGAATTATGAATCAGTTCTTGAAGAATCAGCCACCCATAAAGAAGATTTATCTATATGTTAGAATACAGATTCCAGAAAAGAAGCGATGGTGTGCTTATATACTACAGATCTCGCCATAAGAATTCTGATTCAGGATTTTGTCACTATATGATTAAGTAATTATATTTAGAATGCAAATTAAATCCAAAACGTGAATACATGAAATATGGGAATTATGAATCAGTTCTTGAAGAATTAGCCATCCATGAAGATTTATCTATGAGTCAGAATACACATTTCAAAAAGAAAGCGATACTGAGATTACACAGTACAGATTTCGAGGCATTAATTCTAATTCAGGATTTTACTGCTATCCGATGTCGTAAATAATATCAATTCGTATTTGTATTATTACAACTATACACTATTTTTATTGCTAACATTTTTATACTTTTTTATTCAAGAAGGAAAAAGGTTTAATGTCGTCTAATTAGACTTAAATTATTCTGAAATATTTCAGGTGTTTTAATGTTTGAGTAAATTAATAAAATTTATAATAAAGAAGACGGTTAAACATTACAAGAAAAATGTGCGTATATGTTATGTCTCGAAGGTTTTTTTAGGCAATTTAAAGTCAATTTTAGTTTAGGAAAACTTAAAATTCTTTTAATAAATCAATGCCTCTGCATTAAATAACTCGATGAGATAACAGATTCATACAGAGTTTTGTTCTAAAAAATTTATATTGGATAATAAATAAAAAATAATAGAATAAATTTAAAAAAATTAAGTTGCTTGAAATATTTTCAAATTTAGAAAAAATATAAAAATATAAAAAATATGCATCATTTAATTTTTTCGAAAATAATACATTCATTTTAAAGAATTTTTTAAATATAATTCATGTATTTATATTTTTATACTATGCATAAAATATTTCATAACCCTCAGAAAATAATCCTCAAAAGTGCCTAATACAATCCACCGTTCCCTTTATACTACTATTTTTATTAATACTATTTCATATATTTCAAAAGATATTTGAAGAATGTAATGAAATAATTATATTTCAGAGGGAATGTTTCCCTCTTTTGAAATGCTTGCAGTCACAATATCAGATTATCACTATGTGCGCAACGTCGTTAAGATTTTGTGTTTATCCATAATATATATTTTGATAACAAAATGAAAAATATTTTTACGTTTATATAGCAACAATTGGTTAGAGAAAAGGTCACTTGTTGAAGTTATTATCTAAGGTTTTCAAAGAGCAGAGTCGCACCTATTTGGAAAATCAGCAATATACAGTTCCTTACATCAATCTCAATGCAACCCTTCTATATTAGATTTTCAGCACAATACTGGGTCATTAGTTATTGAGTTTAATTAGAGTAGAATAATTACAATAATCTCTAGAGAAATCAGAGTTAGTTCATGTTATTAATTTGCATCAGTATTTCCAGCAGCATATTAGAGACGTTGCAATTTAAGTCAGTATCAAATTCGGAGATCAGATTCACGTAATCATATAACCCGAATTAACTTTGGAAATCATATCAAGCTGCTTTTGATAAGCTGTAAAATAAATACAATTTTTTAAACTTTTAAGACATGAAAAATGGCATTTCAAACCTTTGAAAATTCAATCAAATCCTTATAAATATTTGAAATACAAGAAAATAATTTCGATGCTTCGTTTTGAATGTTAACACCAATTAAAATTAAAGTCATAAAAATATTAACAGCTTTATCAAAATTTTTTAAGAGGTAAGTTAAAAAGCGTATGAAGGAAATAATTCATCCAATCAGCAATAAATTTATTTAAATAATTCGTAATTCAACTGTTGATATCTATGGCGCCAGAGCTTTCACCAAACAATTCTAAAGACAGTCGTGCCATTCTTAATTTATTATATGGTTCAGTGGTTTTAATTATCTATGATCTAACATCTAAAATCTATTTTCTAACAATCAAGAATGAAAAATATCATTTTAAACACATAATGACATTTATTGACGAACACAAAAACTTAAACGGACACAAAGACATTTACCGTTACATTTCTAATTAGGCATTACAAATCTGAATAACTAATAATAAAAAAACGTGTCAAAGTTCTAGAAAAACTGCGCATGCGCCGGATCCCATGACAATCATAGTTGGAAAGAGAAAAAAGACGTCTCTAAAACTTAACATCAGCTTTATAATTATGCTGCTAAAACTTATATTTTTTACCTGTGCATAAGACAAAATCCATTTATAGAGATCGCCCTTTTCGTTTGGAACTATTCTATTATAAAACAAATTTTTCTATATGACCACTTTATTTTACTGTATGCGAATTTTCGGTTAATTTATGTAACAAGTTTATCAATTTTTATGAAATATATGCTGATATTAATTTATTCTCATTGAACTTATCAATAAAAAATTAAACAACCAAGGCAAATAGAGAGATCCACCTATAGAGGTCGCCCTTTTCGTTTGGAACTATTCTACAGTAAATAAAATTTTCTATACGCCCGTTTTATTTTGCTTGTTGAATTTTGTTCATTTTGTGTAACAATTTTATCAAATGACAGGAAATACATTTTAACATTAATTTATTCATATTGGAAGTATCAATAAAATTTAAAAGAACCAAGGCAAATAAAGAGCTGAACTTATAGAGGTCGCCATTTTCGTTTAGAGCTAATCTATTTTAAAAGAAATTATTCTATACTTCAGCTTTATTTTGCTGTAAGTATATGAATTTTGTTCTCTTCACAAGTTTATTATTTGATATGAAATACATATTGACATTAATTCATTCATATTGAACTTATCAATAAAAGATTAAACAATCAAGGCAAACGAAAGAAAATTTTCATTTTCAATATTTATAGGTCATACATTCCAAAATTGCATGCTTTTATCTTTCATCGACTCTAGCAGGCAATACGATTTCAGATAATTCTGACAGAGATTCATTAAACATCCAAAATGGAAATAGAAGCAATTCATTCCTCCTAAAATACATTAGAGCTTTTAATAATAAATTCGCTGGAGTTTTCTGACAATTTATATAAATCTTTTGCCGTTAATAATTTATCTGCGGCAGATCTCCAAATGACAAAGGAAAACGAAAAATGTTATATTTTTATTTTGGGTAATGCTCAATAAATCCTACGTCTTCGTAAGCAAATGAATATCTGCACCATACAACGCGATATTTCTTTTTGGACTCTGTGATGCTAGTTGCACATAAAATCTTTGAAATAATTCTTGGATTTTGTAAAGACAAATCTTTCTTTCCAAAATATGTATTCAGCATCTGGGTATTTGGGCTGTCACAAGAAAAACTACCTGTAATAAAGGAATTGGATAAAGAGTAATTATTCCAATATGGCTTGAAAACAATAAATTGTATATTTATTTGTTTTGAAAAACATCTTATAAGGAATTTGTTTCTATAAAATGTTGCGAAGGCATTCATTTTTTTTTATTCTTCTTGAATTTTAAGGAAAAATAGAATATCATAGATATTATTTCTTTTTACGAGTTGTTTACAGCCGTTTTAAAAAAAGAATAAATTTATTACTTACGTATATTTATAAATATATTACTTTAAAGTAATTTACAAATAAATTTTGTCGATTTATTTTTTACACTCCCATTATTCATATTCACAGATGCGTTTTTACACTTGTGCCAACCGCATATATTTCAAATGTAAATCATCTAGATTTTAGTTTTTGCATGACAAAATCATTCATGGCTGAAGTTGTTTAAAAATAATTTATGAGAACTATTAGCTTTCATACCAATATGATTATCTCCAGTTTTCCTGCATTGGGAAATATTTTTAATGGAAAACGATTTATTGATTATGATTTATTCATTAAGTTTGAACTAATCATAATATAACATAATATCAGTATACAAGAGGTCGATCCAAACCTCTAGGAGAATCTAAATGTCATAACAAATTATACAAAAAAATCGTGAGAGGCAAGATTTCACACAGAGTTATATCTTATAATCGAAGTGCAGAAATTAGGGTACACTTTTATTATATTCTTCAAAGGGCAAATTCTTGTAATTCAAAACAAAGACCTCGAGGAGGAATACATATCCCTCACCAATCAGTGACCCCAGGAAATTTTAACCGGTTGACGATTTTGTCAAGAAATAAGAAATTTTTAAAAAATACAGTAATTTCGGCGGTATTTCTATTCATAACCTCTGACCGAGGAATCCATCTAAGTAATTCCGTTTCCTGATAAGGAGACTATATAAGTATCGGCGATCACATGAACGTGGATTCTCCACATTAAGCGCCACTTTCAAATTGAACTCTTTAGCTGAACTCTGACAGCTATGGTGCTGTTGCTATAGTTTAATAATGATTTTCTATTATAATATGTGTGTTTATGATTTCTGCAAGTGCTCTCTTTTTGTGCATTTGTCGACTCTCCATGGCCGAATGGTCATAGCACTGATCTCGTAATCAAGAAATTAGAAGTTCGAATCTCGCTAGAGACAATGCGATTCACAGTTTGAGTAAATATTTAATTCTTTGATTTTATGTTTCCCTTTATTTCATGTTCCAGAAGGTTCTGGACATTTCTTTAGTTTACCAGACAAGTGTTCTGGACTTTTCTTACTGTCTCCAGAAAAGTATTCTGGAACTTTCCCTGCTAGTATAAAAGCAGAAGATTTGTCAGTCACTGTGTTCTCAGTTCAGAGTTGATTTAATGGATTTGTTTAGCTCTACTGCTTGTGTGCGTCATTGCGTTCCACACTAATGTATCTACGTGACAATATATCTAATTTCATTTGTAGATGATTTCAGTTGTTTTAAATTTATATATTTAGGAAAACATCGCATTAATAAGGAAGAGCTATTTTGGATTTTAGAGTTTGAGCTATAAAATTAATTATAGAAAGAAGAAATGAATTTTGATTAATAGCACTATTTTTTTATAAAATAGATATTAATGCAATAAATATCTAATTATTAATAACATCTTCGCCATAATTTGGATTATCAAAATGAAGTTCCTTGGAAATAAGAAGGCGCCTCCTTATATACGAGTGGAAAGACCGAAGCACAGCCCTTTTCAGACAAATATTTCTGTACTGACATATCTGCAGTTTAGCTGAGTGCATAACTTCTTATATTACGCTACTGAAAAACCAGCGTTTCATAACCGAAATGTTATAATAAACAGGAAGAGGAACATGAATAAAACAACTACGTGATGATTATTTTGTTGGAGCACCTGGACTCTATGGTGCTTAATCTCCGAAGCCTTACAGTTGATTTAATTTAACCTTGTTTAAAGAAAAAATGGCATAAACATAAATATTTTACTGCCTGATAAGTGTTGAACTGTAAGGGAATCATTGTTAGTTAAAAAAAATAAGGTAATATATAAAATATACTTTAATAGTACTTAGATAATATTGATAATTAGTAAAACGATGAAAGTTAGGAACTCACCGTAAATAAAGGCTCAATTTGTATTTTTAAAGTGGTAAATATTGATTGAATCTGAATCTATTGAGAAAAGTGTGTGAAATCCTTTTTAGTGTCTAATTAATGCTACTTCTTTTATATTTATAGAAAGTTTAAGAAGTAAAGAGTGAGATTTCGTCATTATTTCTATTCTCAAAGTGATAATACAAAAAAAAGTTTAGTAATCACAAAAACCTTCAGCACAAGATTTAGATGAACTATAACGCTTCATGACGCCTGTATATTTAAATGGTCAATGTTTTAAACATAGCATTAGTTTTTCGGTAGTCACAATTCTCATATCTACATTCGTCACCATTATGAGTAATCATAAATCTTTTACCAATTTTCTGGACTGTCATCACGCTTAGAGAAGTTGTCTGAGTAATTCGATCATATATATATATAAATTTGTTTTGAGAATTGCACCATGTTGTATTAACGCATAGTTGGAACAATGAATTTTAAATTTTAGAAAATGTCGGTATTATTTAGGAGCGGTTTGAGTGAATGTAAACTTTTGTATGTGTTATTTGCATATTATGAATCTAAAATTTTTAAATGCGTTTTTAGTACGTATAAAATGATGTATAAATGAAATGAATGTTTTAAATATGTATAATGATTTTTAATATGATATTAAAAATAGCAGCACAGAAAATATAATTGTTCATCTAGGACAGTATTATGTACACTACAAAAACCTTTTAATGATAATTTATACAACATTCCAGTGGATTATTCAATGAAAATTTCTCCTGACTCATCACAACATATTCAGTTTCACTTTGAAAACGATTTAAATGAAGTAATAAATATATTTTATTATGTTTCAGTTAAAAAATGTACTTATGAAAAAATTGTGAAGGCTGAAATTTGTATAATCCTTTGGTCCGAAGGAATCATATCTAGTAAAATATTCTTGACACCCTTTCAAATAAAAAAATACTTACAATCTTCTACAACCAAGCATAACATGAGATATAAAACTTTGAATTGCATTATTTTAGGATAGGAATTTACGAGTTTTATAAAGCACCCGCCTCTTCCTCGAGGCTATCTCCTTCCTTACAGAATAAAGCTCTGACAGAAGATGTAGCCTGTACTGAGTTTGCATGGTAAACATACATTTTTTAAGGACAGTTAACAATTTAATTATTTAATGGCAGTAAGTCTTGGAGAAAATTCGAATCCCTGATGAACGCATTGTCAACGACTTCGATGGTAGGCTTGTCGGGGCACCCGTCCTTGAGTAGGACTATCCCCTTATTGATGTGGCTGATAGAGCTTTGCGTTTAATATTTTGCCATGGTATTGTTATATTATTGATGGAATTACTGTGGTTTGGTTATGGTGAAGCATTGTGATTGGCTGAGCTGAGGAGGATTATTGGATGGCGAGAAGCTATTGGTTGTTACTGGTGGAGACGCATTGTCAAAGAGGCCATCTGTCGAACGGTGTAAATTCGAGCGTTTTTATAAATAGTGGTATTCAGATTTCCAGCATTTAATTTAATTTTTCATGTAGAAGAAAGGAACTTGAGCTTAAAAATGTTTATAACATATAACACATTGGCCGAAGAATCTGCATACAAATTAAAAAATCATAATTCATCAAAACATTTATTGATTGAAAAGAAATAAAACGTGATCATCATTACTATTTATAAATCCTTTGAATCATTTTTCACAGTAATTTTGCGTGCCTAATACTAATGGTTTAAAAACTAATCGTTGGGTTCCCATTAAAATAGATATCTTGTACATATTAAATCATGTTTCTCTAAAGTAACTCATAATCATTGAATTAAGAATAAATATATATTATAAAGTCCAAGGTAACATTTTTCTTCAATTTATTTCCATACTAAATATTATGTTTTTATTTATTTGATTTTACTTGGAGACGGTCTACAATCTTCCAGGTTGAGTTTTTGGTGAGAGTTAATTTCATCCTTTAATTTGAGGCATCCTTTAATTCATTCACGTATGTTAAATTTTATTCTTATTTTGTGGAAAATTTATTGTTAGAAAATATCCTTAAAATAATTTTTATAGATTGAAAAAAGAATTATATAGTAAGATATTACATGTCAATGTCAATGTAATTTTTTGATTTTTAAAATGACTTAATTTTAATGTGCGTATTCCTTCACTGGAAAATAAATACATGCCAAGTTTAGCAGCTGGAGATCAAATTGAGACTGTGGTCGCTGTGGAACGCCAGCGCAGACATTCATCTTTTAGCATAATTAACATAAACTTTTTTTTTCAATCATGTGGGGAGTACAAGTAACATGGATGACCTACTCGAAAGCAATATACTCTAAATTTGTCTCAGGTTTTTGAAAAATTAAGCGAAGGTAAAAATGCGTTTTATCTTTCAATGGAAATTAATTATATTTATAAGACTTTGAATTCACAAAAGGTAAATAAATATTTTATCTCTAAATTATTTAATTAAAGATAAAGTTTTCAAGTAAACTGCAAATGATAGGTGCAATTATCAGTAGTGCAGTTAGAATGTAATAGTTTTTCATTTCTTTCGCGATATCTTTAGCAAAATATATGAAGGAGAGGAAAATTTTGCGTTTATAATAGTTTTTTTAAAAACTATTATAAACTTTCTATAATAGTATAGAGATTGCTTTACAATCGGATAATAATTGTTTCTCTGTAGGATAATAAATATTTTTTAACAAATCTAATAAAATCATTACTATAATCGAGATAAAAATTATGAAATATTCTAAGCATTCATTCTATTAAATTCTGCCTCGTATCTTTTGAACCCATAATCCCCAGTTCTGACGCATTTCCTTTATAAGGAATTGATTAATCAAACTTATTTTCTAGCGATAGAAAGCCATTTTAGAAAAGTTGTTCATACACCATTTTTTTTAGATTTAAATATATATTAAAAATAAAAAAAATAAAGTATCAGTGCGCATCAATATAAAAATCGCCATTTAAATATTTCCTTTCTTTAATTCTTTAATTAAATTATTATTATCAATATTATTGAAGAAACAATACTGCATAAAATTTTTTTTTCAGACATCTACTATATTATATACCACAGAATACATATAAATATTCGTTGGGTGAGAATTATTTTGTTCTGCATCTTTTAAAAGTGTGTGCGCTTGTGTCTGTCTCATCTCACAAAAATATGCTGCCTGCATTCATTTTGCCTTTCCAGTTTAACAAAGTGTCTGTTCACATCTTGTGCTTACTTATATACAGCAAAAGGAAGAAAAGATCAGAGATCCAATGTAATTCCCCTGGAACAAGTTTTAAGAGTAGAAAATTAATTTAATTCTTTTTTGCTCTCAATACTTTCGTTGATGTTATAGAAAGTGAACAGGGGTTATAGAAAATGAAAATGGCGTCCCTTGGGTTGCGCGTTTGAACCCCACCGATGGAAGACTCACCGTGCGTGTGGTGGCTGATGCACGTATAAATATATCGTGATCACAACGCCCTCCATGTCGAGAGTAATATCACTGGGGGTACTGGATTATGGATGATCGTTCTCTGATTCTGGTCTAAATTACGATGAATGAATGAAATGCATGAATGAAGTCCACCCCATAAAAAGGGTTGTGACGTGTGTGTAGCTAAGTCGTACTCCTGGCCCTAGATGGCGCTACATAGAAAACAAGAGACGCACCCTTGGCTTAAAATCACTGACTTCTAAAGTCAGTGGGCTTGTCTATGAAAAGTGCCATTAGAAACAACAACAACAAGAAAACGAATTCTTCTTACTCTGCTGCTGTCAGAAATTTTATTCATTTGTTCAACGACGTAATTTTTTTTAAACTTTTGAGTTAGTCAACTAACTTTTAAGAAAAATATAGATCGGTATTGTATGCCATAATATATTAAAGAAGTGAGGTATTTAAAAGACTAAAAGGCTCTTGAAATTAAATTAAGGCTTCATCTTAATTTTTACAAATTCCACTATTCACCGCCATTAAGACGAATAAAATAACGTTACATCTTTTGAAATTAATTTATTTCAACAAAGGATAGTACTTCGGCAAACAATGTTAGTCGAACCGGATGCGTGGACAACACAGTGAAGAAGTGAATTTACATATATATATATATTAATATCATTATGAAATTTACTTTTAATTAAGACTTCCTAGTTTCAAATTTTCTTCTTTTAAGATCATTTTGATTACTTCCTGGTATACGTAGCAAAATTATTGTAATCTTCAAAAAAAATTGCCCTTTTTCTTTAAAAAACAAATTGCCTTTAAAAAAGAAGATTTAAAAAAATATTTTAAAACAATGAGGCTGATGCTTGAACTAAAAGACTGATGCTGATGAAATTAAATTAATGCTTGCTCTTTTTTATACAAATTCTACTAATCACCGCCAGTAAAACGAATAAAATCATAAAATTAAATTAATTTTAGCCACTTGTGCTGCTAAAATGTTCACAGATGTGCGTACGAAACAGTAGACTATAACTCACTTTCAGGCCACAGAAAATAATAGATACTTTATAAAAATCGAAAGAGTGTTATATCTTTCAAAATTTATTAATTCTCCACATAATGCAGTGCTCTGGGAAACAATATTAGTCGACAAAAATTTGGTACGTAATCTTTATACCAAATTTGTAGATTTCTGACTGACATTAGATTCTTTGTTGAGTGCCAGTGAAAAACACTTCTACTCAGTATTATTATGACTGTGGAACCTGACGGGGAACCCTGAGAATTTTTAGCGAGAAGGCAAATTAGGTGAGGTCATGAGACCGGATGAAATACGGTAGGTGTGAGGGTGAAAACTTGTGGTTGATAATAAAAGAGTGAGGGCTTGCAAGCATAAAGTAGAAGAGAGACAAATGAATTACGGTGGTTTGAGCGGAAGAGACCATTTGGTGGTGGCATATGGATAATTGTACTTGCTGTTGCAGTAGGTGAAATTTGTTTGTTGAGCGATGTTGGGATTGGGATGATCTTTAATGCTTTGGAAGAAGCTCCTGGAAAGTTTCGTGACGAAGTTTTCAATTGGTTCTATTTGTAGATTTCTATTGTCTACTGGCAGAAAATCTGTCAGTCTGGTTGTCAGAATATAAATTAACTATAGAGGAACTTCAAAACGGGGAAGGCCAGATAAAATTTGTCAAACAATTTTGAATATCTCAAGGGCAGATACATTATCAGATTTGGAACTATATCAATTCGCCGTAATTCGGATGATCAAACTAATAAAACTTCCTCCTACAAATGAGATCACCCTCGCCTACCATTATAAACAATTGGAAAAACCGAATAGTGCCCTCTCACAGAGAAAATCTTCAGAACATAAATTTCCACAACTGTTCACTCAGAGCATGTCAACGTAAAGCATATATTTACAGTTCCTTGCAGCACTTCTCAAAATGCAATGCTGCGTTTAATAATGACCGATTTGATGAAAGGACAAACGTGACGGTACTCTTATAACATATAGACTGAATCTGCTGTTTTAAAGTGGTATATTTGAATGTACAGCTATAAAAAGTTTCTTTGAATAATTTAAATTGAATTTGAATTGCAGTTTAATTATTT
>JAPMOR010114994.1:1030598-1049522 GCA_026543865.1 Argiope aurantia | reverse complement strand
AATTTCAAAATATAAAACGGTATCAAAATTTTAAATGCAGAAATTTGTGTTAATGTTTTTCCAAAAAAATAAATAACAAAATTCACTAAATAACATCATAGGAACAAAATAAATTTCTTTAGAAAATATGATTTATTTTCTATCACATACACAAGAAGGTTTTCTAAAATTATTATAAAACATATGTGTGTATGTGAACTTATAACTTTACAACAGAAAAAAACAAACAAAAGAACTATTACAATACATTTTAAAATTTGGATTTTGATATGCATTCTGGCACTGTTTCCTGTGTGATTGATTCCATTGTTTTAGAGACAATATTCTCGCACTTACAAACACTAACTTTTGTATAAATGCAATTAAATAGTATAATTGGGAGACACAAAGATATAAAAGTATGAGTGACCAATTATGTTGTAGAGGAATTGAACATTTATGGTATCGTTGGCATAAAGAATGCTAACCTTTTGGAAAGTTTCTAGTATATTTTCGTCAGATATTTAAATTATAATGATGCCTTCTAAAGTATGATTAGCTTTGTTCAACGGTCAGTCGTGAAGTATGGTCTTTCAAATGAAACAGAAAAAAAACGAGTCTCTTTTTCGCCATTTACCGTCTCTTATTTCTATAAAGGATCGAAGAATTTTATGTCATTGAAAGAATACAATTCAGGCAAACCAAATAGCCACAAGTCACAAATAAAATAAATTAATTGAGAAGAAAAATTTCATATGAATTCTTAATGAGAATTTTCCATAATCCTCATTTTTCCCCCCAAGTCAAAAACTTTTTAAATTATTTTTCTTTCTTCAAATATCTTTTATTTTAAATTATGTCTCAGAATAATTAAAATAGTTAATACTCATAAGCAAATTATTGTCAAGAATTACATAAATTGCTTTAGAATTTTATTTAATTATTCATATTTAGAAAGAAATTACAACCAATCAGCTAAACACAAAAGATAATTTTGTTTCTGCACAACAAATTAAATCATTGGGCAATGAAACTGATTTCTGTTGCTAATGCACGCAGAGAAGTGTATACAAAGATTATTTGTTAAAATTTTCTTCATGATTGAAAATCAAAATAAGCAAGAAATGTTATTTACAAATCAAACCCAGAATAAGATTAATGGATTTGTCAGCAATATTTTGAAAACTCTTATCGGACATAATTATTTTTGCCCGAATAATTGACGAGATCTTTTTTTCCTTTTAAGAACTAAATAGTCGATAATTTTTAATAAGCCCGCAGCGAAAGTCTGGTTTCAAGCGACCGAGAAATAAGCGAATAATTAGACAGAGTGAAGGAGAAATGTCTTTAAAAGAAATACTGTGACAGTATTAAATTAGTTTTAAGTAATCAATAGAAACTGTATGAGTGGAATTTATTTTCTTTGAATGATTAATGTTTCATTTAGCTCCAAAGTGGCCATTTTTTTTCAGGTTAAAATCTGCAATCTTTTCCTGCTAAAACACGCTATTAATTTCGTTCAAATTAATTTTTAACTTGTCATGGATTTTTAGAGATAATTATATCCCTCTGTAAATTATTTTTTATTCAATTTATTTCTTCCATTCGCTTTTTCGGCTTTGAATTTTACTTTTTTTTAATAAATTTGTTTCACTTCATGATTAATTGATTAAAAGCAATTTCAACTTATTTTTGAGTCTGTTTACACTGAGACTTCTTAATTCAGTATTAAATAGGCGGGTTTTGTAAAAAGAAAAAAAAAACATTGCCACAGAGAAATTATTTTTTGATTTATTTATCATAAATAATTTATAATTACCCCTTTTATTTAATCGGTTCATTGATGAATAGAATCATTTTCTTTAAAAACAAATTTAGCTCAAACGCAGGAATATTTAATGACAAGGCACATAAAATATTTCTTAACTTTTAATGATTTACCGAAAATGAGGCGGATATTGATCTAATATTTTTACCCGATATTTTTTCTTAACGAATACTCTAGAGAAATTGCAATTATTATAAAATTTGGATCAAAGTGAAAACGCTAAAATTATTTTCTTCACATTACTTTTTTTTTCAAATATATTATTGGCAAAATCAAGCTATCTTGGCGTCATTCGATGTCAAGATCGCTTTTAAAGGATGATTTAACAAAACGTTTATATCATAATAGGGTCTAAACTTAGGTTTCAAGTTCAAAGATCATTGACCTGGTAACCATTCATTATCATTTAAGAATATCTATAAGTCTTTCAATGTGAATATCTTCCAACAATGAGGTAAATCTCAATCTCATCCAATGTATGAATCTCAATATCTTCCAACAATATGAAAAACACAACAAGAAAGTTTCATTATATATTCGTGATATTATAGAAGTTTTAATTAAAGATTTCTCTTATTTTATATAAACTCGAAAAACCGTATTTTAATTCTCTATACACGATTTAATATCAAATTAAAGTATTTAGGGACTCGTTCTAGATAGCCAAGCTAATATTATAAAGCTGTTATTCAATTTTCCCAAAGCCATGCCAAAGAACAATTAGGCATACTATTAAGTTAAGTAGTTCTTGACACAGGCTTACGTATTCGTTGAAGGAATTATAACGTTTCCCCTTTTTCCTCACATGGTAAATGGTATTCCAGCCAGATAAAACATCACCCGGTTCCCCACACATATTTAAGTGCCTTACGGACCTCCAGATGGGGATCCTCTTCACTAGTAAAGTCACTGTGTCTGGTCATTTGTTGTATCCAGATAAAGGGCCATAGATGTTTGTTTCGTCATTTCAAATAGATACATCATGTCTTCAAAGGAGAAGAACGTCAAAACATTAAATATATTTAACTTTCTTTCCATTATGAAGGGACTCCTCGTATCTTCAAGAAACGACCAATCACCAGCAATTGTTGTCATTAAGTGTCAAAGACAAATGGAATTTAGCCGGTGTTAGCTGTGAATTGATTATAATTAACATGTTTTAGACAAGAAACAGCTACAAAGATGGATCCTGAACAGACATTCCCACGGTCTACTGGAGACCATTGAGGAAGCATTGCTGAGCAGCTATTGGATGATAGGAAATTCAAGTTCACCAATGGAAAAGTCAAAGGCGAGCTCGGTAAAATTAAAAGGCGTTTTTTTAGAGAAGGAAAGAGAACAATGAGAGACGTCGAAAGAGGATTCAGAGAGACTTCGGTGTTAGAAGAAGGTGTTCCTGATTTTGTGAGAAGCTCCGTGTGATCGGTTGATTTCTGGAGCGGACAGTGGCCCGTTTGAGCTAACAGTCTTTTAGCGGTGTGTGTGTGTGTGTTAAGCTATTCTCTTATTTGATAGGTCAGGATCAAGATATTACAAAATAGGTATATTTGAACAGTATTTTGTTGCTTCAAACTTTTGCAAATAATGAGAGTTGGACCGTTAGTTTGAATGCATATTATTACTCTAAGACGAAGAGAAATAAGCATTACACTATTTAATGTTTATGCACTAATATCAGATTCATCTCTTCTTATATGAGAAGACATTGATTATATATTTTCTCTCACGCAGCATAATTTTTCTCTCTTACAAATTATGCAAAGAGAAGTCTTATATTCGTCAAAAAATTCAAACGCTAGATTTGGAAGAATCCTCATGTTTCAGACTTTCTTCACTCCAAAAATTACATTTTTGACATTATGCCTGTTTGTCTATAAATCAGATAATTCATAAAATGAATTGAACCCTATGAAACATTACAACAAACTTGTAGACTTTTATCATTTTTGAAATATATTCATTCGTAGAAAGTATGTCTATTTTAAAAAAAGCTGACACAGTACTAACCACAAAAACTAATATCTTGATAAATAAAATGTAACGGATATGAATTTCTTAAGAGCGCTTTTTTCTATGATTTTAATAATCTTCAAAAACATTCTATAATAATAATTATAGAATGCCAAGGTTTTTCAAGACATTCTACAACAATATACTTCATTTTTTTTCAATCATTATTTTTATAACCGGAAGTATTAATATTTTTATTATATAATTTTTATTCTATATATTATATTTTTTTTATAAAATTATACATTATATATTTTTTCTGTGTGCTTGAAACTGCTTTTTATTTTTATTTATGAGCTAATTTTGAAAATAAAATAGATTACAATTCATCAATCCTATGAAGTTATCCTACCACTACATTTCAGAATACAAACTATACCTTGGAAATATTTCTCAATGAATTAATATGTGTGATCAAAATTTTAATTTAAAGACTAGCGATAATGTTTTCTGTGTAGAAAATGACATTCGATTTATCAAATGCAAATACATTATGTGTAATAAAGGCACGAACACTTTTAAAAAATAGGCCCAAAAGAAAGAAAAACAAATATTTATATTATACATTACCCAGTTTTTTTCAACCCTGTCAGCTAGAGGTCACACGAATTGCAAATTTATTAATAAAATATACCATATTTAATAATAAATTATTAATACTTCTTAATGTTTTCACTTTATCATTTGGCTCCTCAACGAACAACTTTTACACCCATATTTTAAACCAACTTGAATTCTCAACACATTGGAAAATTCCTCAACGACATCAAAACAGTCATTACATAAAAGTTATCACAAAAACTCCGTTCCATTTTTCGCTGCGGGTCATCATCTCTGTGTAAGACAAATCATCTTCTGATTTTTTAATGCTGACAAGACGATGGATGAGGTCTCCTGCTTCTCTATCAATGATTCAATTCATTTCATGGGATTTCTTTCTTTTGGAAAGACAGGATATTCTTCATTCATCTCAATAAACTATCCTCATGGTTTTTGTTATGCAACGAAAAGGGAAAAAAATCTCATCAGTTATGTACTCCACTGGACTTCCCCATACAAGTTTGTTTTGTGTTTAAAAATAACTGAAAAGCTTCTGTGCTTCCAAAAAAATCTATTTTTCACTTTCAAACTCATAAAATAGAAGACATTTCACCGATTATCTAAATATAATATTACTAATCTATTTTGTTACTAATATCTTTTTACTAATATTGTTCTTCCTATATTCTTAGTCGCATAATAAAGAAGAGATATATTTTTAATGGGTGCCAAATCATTGGTTCCCAAACTCAACGAAAATATTGTTAATTTGTCACGAATTAGGTACGAAAAATAGAAGGTTCCAGAAGATACAATAATTATGGTGATACGTTAATTAGTTGCCAGAATCGTCACAAAAAATATCATTCTCTTCGGGTTGAGTTTAGTTTCTTTATATTAACGTTCCGTTTTAAAGCAATCATTCACTTTGGGAAAACTATAAAAAAGTGAAGTCCTCACACAAGAAGTAATTTATCAATTCGAATGTTCGATTGCAGAGCTATCTCGTTAACTGTGTCACATTGAACGCTGTTGTGTTATGCTGTTATTTAATTTAAAAATTTGCTGCGTGCAGATGTGTTGCTAGAATCGGCAAATTCTGTTATTTGTCTGCAATTTGACTGTATATTTGTCGCATATGCTTCATGATTTCCAAAATATTCATAGAATAAAATGCCATCCTTTCGTCATTTGAAAGATAAAATTATAAAATTAATGATAAAATTAATAAATTGTATAATAAATGATAAAATTAATAAATTGTATGATAAATGATAAAATTAATAAATTGTATGATAAATGATAAAATTAATAAATTGTAATCACAGAAATATATGTCTCAAAAATTAGCCATAATTTTTAAGGGGTTTAATCAAGAATGTTGTAATTTATCGTCTGATACTAAAAAAATCAAAATTTAGAGAAAGGAAGTAAGAAATATTGAAGTATTATTTTATTATTTAAAGGGTATGGATTTTCATGACTTGTCAAACTGAAAAAGCATAACAAGCTTTAATGTAAATTTAAGTCTATAACATATAACTTCTTTTTCCATATAATATGGAGTGGAAAATGCATTTTTCATAAATGTTTTATCCAGTCTTTACTTATTGAATTTTATATCTCATAATTTTTTCCTTAAACTAACATAATTTTTTCCTTAAATCTTTTTTTCTATAATATTGTGACAAAAATTTAAATGGCGAAATCAATATTTTTTATTCAATAATTTCATATTTTTATTTAATTATTTAAGCAATTATTTAATGATTTCAACATTTATTTAATGACGAAAAGCTGTTGTCAGAAATTTAATTTTCAAATTGCAATAAAAAATCTATTTCAAACATTAAATTTTAAGTGTAATCAGTGTGGTTAGTATACATCAGTAATATGATATTACTTAATAACGTAAAAATAAAGTGTCATCGCATCTGTGTCTTTGGAAATGAAGTGTGTGTTCTTTAGTTTCTATGATAATCCATCTATGTTTAAATTTGAACAGAAAAGTCTTGCCTTGTTCAGAACCCTGATGAAGTATACCCAATCAACTTTCATTTTATATCTCGTCTAAAATTTTAATAATAAGTCCCAATATATGAATACCAATACAAAATTCCGAAAATTTTCAAAAATGTTTTCTTGAGCGTACAATTTTCATTTTTCAAATTTTTCCATTATTAATCATTAGATACATGTGTAGCCTCTGATTTTAACTAGAAATCCAAAATAAAGTCATTTCTAGAAAATTTTATCTTCCCATTTATTAGCTTAACCCTTTTCAGGCAATAATATTGTATCCACTTTCATTTACAAAATTAAAAACAATAATATTAAAAAAAATTATCAAAAAACTTTTTTTCTTTTTTTTAACTTGTAGCTAAAATAAAAACTAATCCAATCCAGTATATAGATAAAATTATCTCAGGTAATACATTCGATCATTTCCTTGAACAAAAAAATAGTATCATCATTTTGCTATCAAGACGTATCTGTGGTAATAATTTAATACCAATGATACATCTCCTGTCAGACATACTTTTGCTGTCCATGAGTTTAATTCATGTTATTCCACGGTTCCTTTTTCACGGATTGCAGTTATTTCACGCTAATCAATCAACCTCACCACCAGAGAAAAAACCGGAAAGTCTTTTTCTTATTTCATAAGCATTTTGGTCTTTTATCGTATGATGACAAAATGAGTCGGTTTTATTTTTACCTTGTCGTATATGAAATGTACAAAGAAAAAAAATATTTCAATATATATAAAAAAAAAGTCATATTCGAGATCTCCAAGTTTCAGAACACCGAGTCCGAAAAACAGATTTTTGGAGTTATGTCTTTTATTGTGTCAGTGAACATGATAGCTCAAAAAACATTGAGATACTATGTTAACACCAAATTTGCAGATTTTGTCACATTTGGGGCGAAATACTCTCTAAAAAATCTGTTTGACTTTACGAGTACTTTCGAACACGATAAATACAAAACGTGAAAATAAAATAGACAGATAAAATTTGGATAGATTAATAAGATAGTTCAAATTTAGAACTCATTTTAGCCTCTAAAGTATAAATTTTCAATACTGAATTAAATTATTCAAATAATTCATCACTTGTCGGCTTGTAATTTCATGTAAAATTAAACACGATAACTCAACAATGCAACGATATGGATAAATGAAATTTGGTGCATTGTCTTAGCATTTAAAATATATATCCCTTACAGATTTAGAAAAATGTTTGACAATCTATATGTCTGTATACTTTTATACAGACAGTGTAAATAATTCAACGCAACGGTGTAAATAAAATGACATTTATGTTTTCCTGCTTCTAAAATAGTAGTCTTATATCAAATTTTTAATCGATGAAAATATAACGCCCAAATTGAATTTCAGTTTTTAAATATGTTGTAGTTTCTTTACTTTTTAACGGGGTCCAAACTGTCAAATGAGATTGTGCTCATGGTTCACAATTTTATGCGGGTGTTAAGACGAGTGATAAAATCATCCTTATTAAAGAGCGTGAAAGAAAATAAATCACTTGTTTCAGTTCAAAAAAAAAGTAAATTCTCCTTTTCGAAAAGATTCGTAAAAATCTAAAGCATTTGATTGTAAAGCAGAAAAATAATGGAATAATCAAGAAAGCTTTAAGCGTGAGATTGAAGAAGCCCAAAGTAGAAGGAAGCCTAAATTTCATTCATTTAATTTATTCAGAGAAGAAATTAAATCGAGAATAAAAGAGAATGACTTTTTTGTTTTAGTTTTACGCTCAGTCACTCGTAACTGAGTGCTTTCAATGAAATTCCCTCCGAAAAAAAAAGATATCTTGAAATGGAAATGGGAATTTCCTTATAGTTTCTCAAAGTAAGAAAGGTAATTGAATTTAATAAACTATGTTTCTTTTAATTTCATTTCGTTTCTCATTAGAAGAGTAGGATTTTTTTTAGTTGATTGGATATTTTATTGACAAAATTATTCAATCTTTTTTGGATATTTTTTTTAAAAATATAATGTGTAACTAATATTTTATATTGATTGACAAGGGACTCATCCAAATATAATTTACTTCTTGAATCCAAATTAATTAAGCAAAACTCTTAAAGAAAATTTGAGTTTCCCGTTTGACACTTCATAGCATAATTATTCAAATTTTGCTATGAATTCATAGCAATTTAATTTTTTTAATTATTGTACACAAAAAAAAATGCATTTACTATTGTCGCAATGCTAGTGCTTATAATTCCACTATCTGAAATGATAAAAAGTATTATTAAATTCTCTTAAAAATGCTTAAGAAAGTTAGATAAAAGATATGAATCAAGGTCTTATTATCTTGAAGTTAAATTAGTATAAAAATGATTTTTATTCAAAAATGTGCTTTGAAATTATTGAAAAATACATTTAAATATTGATTAATTTTTGTTTCAAAACCTAAAGAAAGTCTGAGAAAAACTTTTTGAGTAAAAGTTTACAACACAAGAAGAAACTATATGCCGAATTTGGAAACTTTGATTTCATTTTCTTCCTCATAGAGTGTAATAGAATGACATATTCACCGCAAGTGTACATTAGGGATTTCAAAATTTTCAGGTCGCTTAACTACTTATAAACTTTATCATGTAAAAAAATTTATTTTATATTTTTCTCAATTTTGAAAAGTTCTCGGTATTTGAAATAGCCTGTAGCATGTAACTAAGACGAACTTTTATTGTATTTCAAATATACAATTTCCTTCTCGTATGTCGAACATTACTTGTACCTACCTTTGATTTTAACTGATTTGAGCTGTTACTGCCCAAACAACATAATCTTCCATAGTTTATCCAGAAAAATCCTTTCTTATTTTTTTATTATGCTTGTTCTCTTATATTACAGGTTTTTTGTTTGAAGTAATTGTTAAGATATATTACTTCAATTTACAAAGAAGAATACCTATTTATACAATATATAAAAATTATATAATCGGCGCATTGCAGCCGAAATGGAAACATTAGCTTCTGAAACCGTTGCAGGGTTTAGCAGTGCACGAGAAGCTGGAAAGCGCTTGGGTTTACCACCATCCTCGATAAGCAACATTCTTCACGGAGTTCTTAATTAGTATCCATACAAATTACAGTCTTGTCATGAACTTTTAGCATCGGATACTTTTGAGAGAGAATGGGGGGAGGTAGCATTTGTGGGGTGGGCTCTTTCCAAAATTGAACAAGATCCCTCCTGGGTCTTTAACATCTTGTGGACAGATGAAGCTCATGTTTCGCTCCATGGCGAAGTTAATACACATAACTGTCGCATCTAGGAGACGCCAAATCCACGAGTGTACACTGAGAAACCACTACACTGTGGCGTGAGTTCATAGGTTCCTTCATCATATGTTCCGATAAATGGGAAATACTTAACAAAAGCGTTAAGTATTTCCCCTCCCCATATACTTACTTAACGCTTCTGCGCGAAAAGGTTGTTCCATGTTTGCGTGAAAATGATGCGCTTTCTACTGTTAGGTATGGAGCAACAAGTCACACTACTATTCTAATCAAAGTGTTTCTGAAACAGATGCTCGGGGAAGGGAGAATTATTAGTAGATGTTGAAAGTTTCCGTGACCTTCTCGGTCACCAGATATGACACCAACAGACTTTTGGTTATGGGGAAATTTAAAATCTCTGGTGCATCGATCCCTTCCATCCAATCTGTCGGAATTGAAAGATTCAATCCGCCAAGATATGTTATGCATACAACCGGAAATACTGCACTCTGCCATTGCTGGATTTGTGACACGCCTGCAGAGGGTAATCACTTGTGTTGGTAGACATGTGGAACACATATTGCAATAATAAATGATTTGATAACATTATTTTTCTTCTTTGCGGGTCTATTCTTCCACTTATATACGAAACGCCACCTATCGACTGTTTTTTTAATTAATTTTCTTTTCTTATCTCAAAAAAATCCCATGACTTATCGATGCTAAATCAGGAAACTGTTTTTTTTATTTCGATTAATTTTACGTGTTTTATGACTTTTTAAAGTTTTTATGGACTTCTTGCCCACCCGGTAAATCAGATTTAAGAACATCGTTTCACCTCGTCTCCTATGAAT
Organism: Argiope aurantia; assembly: GCA_026543865.1. Taxonomy (NCBI): domain Eukaryota; kingdom Metazoa; phylum Arthropoda; class Arachnida; order Araneae; family Araneidae; genus Argiope; species Argiope aurantia. Next base: position 1,039,067 of record JAPMOR010114994.1, on the reverse strand, counting down.
GTAGCTGTCTTATCATACCTGCAATATATTATTTGGTCCTAAATACTAAAACAATCAAGAAAACGTTTATTCATTTTCTTTGTTTTATCGTCTCAAAAGCTTTTAATTTGAAAATTCCCTATATTCCTTTTAGTAGTGCATTAGCTTTCTAAGTTAATTCATTTTAATAGCACTTTAATTGATTTAATTATTTCATGTTAATTAGTTTCATTAATTTAATTACTCATTCCTTTTAGCAGTAAGCAATCTCTGAATAAAATCTCAGAATGGATTCCTTTTTCGTAAAACATTGCTGAATATTTGATGAAGTGCTGAGTCTTTAGGAATCCAAAACTGTCTGTAAATTAAAAGGATGGACAGCCTGAAATTGGCTATAGACGGAAGGTTAGAAACAGAAACTTCTAGAAATAATTTTTTGTTGGTAAAAAGCTTAATCCTGGTAGATCAATATCTTCACTTTTATAACCAAACTTTTTATGTATGAAGTATCCACTATATTAACTGACATGGAAATTTGGATACGAGGTCAACATTGCTGCATATTTGATGAGGTGCTAAGTCATTAAGAACCCAAAAATGTCGGAGAATTAAAGAGATGGATCCGTCTGGTATTGTTATAGACGGAAGATTAGAAATGAGATCTTCCGGAAATAAATTTTTGTCGGCAAATTGCTTAATATTGGTATATGAATGTCCTCACTTTCATAACCAAAATTTTTATGTATGAAGTATCCACTTTATTAACTGACATGAAAATCAGGACACGAGGGCTACTATCAGTAGCATTATCGAAATTAGAATAGAACTTTAATGTAATGAACTAAATTTGTCATTCCAAACTGGGCATTTAATAACTCTTTAAATGCATCACGTACCATGTACCAGATTCGAAATACAAAAAAGTGTATAGAAAAGAAAACACTGCTTAAAAATATTTTTTCACGAATTTTGGTGGAATCGGAAATATAAGACTTGTAGCATTATTATTTAAATTCATTAATAATTTAACAGCAATTAAGATTTAAGTAAACTAGAAACTTCCAGAGGTAATTATTAAAGATGTCTCCTGACATTCCACTTTAATAATATGAGTATTTCAATCATGCAATATAGCGATCATCAATCCGTGCGCCGGCCCCTTTTGTAAGAGGCATAACCTAAATATTGGCAAATAACTGCATCATCATTTCGTGACCCTCAAGCTAAGTAAGAACCCTCTTACTTATCCGGTAACTTCGCATCTGCTCCTCCCCCTGCCTGAATGAAAGGAATTATCTTATAAATTAATTATTTCATTACCTTCGATGACATTTTTCAAGAATAATAATATTGTCACGTAGAACTATAGTATAGGACTCAATGACACACACAAGAGGTAGAGCTAAACCAATTTATTAACTGAACTCAGAACTGAGAATACAATCTTCTGCTTTTATTCAAGCAGAAAAAGTTCCAGAATACTCTTCTGGAGATAGGAAGAAAAGTCCAGAACACTTGTATGGTAAACTAAAGAAATGTCCAGTATCTTCTGGAACATGAAATAAAGGAAAACATAAAATCAAGGAATTAAGTATTTACTATTAACCGCATTGTCTCTAGCAGGATTCGAACCCAGGTCTCTTGATCACGAGAGCAGTGCCATGACCATTCGGCCATGGAGATTCGACTGTCTTTCTTCAATGCGGCAATATTTCTTGTTCCTTTTCGCTAACATTTCATTTGTAAGATTGGGTAATGTTTCTAAAAAGAGAGAATCGCTTGGCAATGTTATGATAAAAAAAAAATTTTCAAAAAATAAAATTTATCAAAGGATAAAGAATTGTTAATAATATTTTTATTTTAATCTGACTGCTTAGGTTAGGAAATTTTGTAAAATGGTTAGTCTTGTAGTTAAAATATTGAATTTCTTTTTAATGAATATTATTTATTCCTAAACTGTGTGCATTGAATCTTACTTCTATATTCACTCTTTGAAAAGAAAGATTCGTTTTTATAATTGCTCAATTCACATTTCATCGATCTTTTACTTTTTTAATTGATGTTTCCTCAAATTCCGAATTTCGGTAAAATCTACATAAAATAATAAATATTACAAATGTCTTGTTTAAATTTCATATTATTATTTCTCACAATATTTTTTAGTATCTGAGCTACTGAATATGCGTTCTGTTCATTTAGAAAGATTTATCAGTTGTTTTCCATACATAATGATGAAAATTAAAAATTTATATTAATTATCAGTAGAATTATTAAAAGATTGGATAGAAATATGGCTAATTTCATAATTCAGGAAAAAAGAAATATATTGTTTGCCAATGATCCTAATACCCTCCACGACTTTGCGCATGCGTTTGGATGGGTTTAATTCCACAAAATAGGGTGAGGGGAAAGATGAAAGGAGGAGATGTTTACATCTATAAACTTACATAAAGCTCAATGTGTGTGTGTGTGTGTGTGTGTGTGTGTGTGTGTGTGTGTGTGTGTGTGTGTGTGTGTGTGTGTGTGTGTGTGTGTTGTAGTTCTACAGAAAAGGCCATTTGACTTACAGCTACCAAATTTGGTACGTGCATACCTTGGAGTTCGCGAATGTGCATCTGCGGGCTCTTTTTTTGAAATTTTAATTAGAATTATAATTATTAATTAAAAACTAACTTTCCCGCCAAAAATTATTTTCATTTTCCCCAATGCCAAATGGGAAAGGAGTCGGGTTTTTTTTCCCAACAGTAATGAGACTAGGGTTAATATTTTTCGGCCGATTATTTCAAACGATTCTGTTTATTTTCTTAATGTTTGATGCATTTAAAATTAAACATTGCTAATTAATCCATCTTTCAGATTCATTCTGAAGTACTTTTGTATTAAAATAACACAGTATAAAGGAAATTAAAAATTTCTAATCTACATAGCGTTACTCCAACTGGCGTAGAAAAATTCACGCATTTGCGTTACCGTAACTGGCGTTGAAAATCCACTCATGCGCATTGTGTTCTGATTGTTGAGAATATTATTAACGAATGATTCTTGATTTAAATTATTTTTAGGTTAGTTGCATGCTTTTGTAATTTAATTGTATTTATGTTAGTTATATATTTTTTGTATATGCTTATAGTTTTAAGTACATGGTTAAGTACTTACAGTTTTTTAAACCTGTTTACGACCTATTATTTTAAATAATTCATTTTATTTTCTTAGTGTTTGATGCATTTAAAATTAAACATTGTTAATTAATCGATCTGTTCATGATGAATCTGCAGAAAATTTTGTTGACCAATTCTTGAGAAATAACATAAATTAAGAAAGATATTCTTTAGTGCCCATAAAGTTTAAACGCTCAGTGACTCATAGGAAAAATTCTTTGTTTCAGTAAAAAATATTATTATATTAATTGCAGATTAATTCTTTCCACTTTAATTTAAAGCATAAATTCTACGAGAGCTAACAGAAAGTTAGTTAGATACATATTAAGTTATGACTGAAGGCCTTTATAATATTATGAGTGAATTATATGACTATCAAAATTTGAAGTTTTAAAATATTTTGATGAAGAATCTATTAAAATAGGAATTTCGTAAAATATTTAATTATTAAAATTTAAATGAACATTAAGATTGGCGAACCGGCTGGTCGACAAAGGCAGCTAGTTTAGAAATAAAGTTAATTCCAAAAATCCACACATCCTTCCGCATCTCACCACTTAATGAGATAGAATCTTCGAAAAATGGTCTTCTCAGAATATTGAAACGAACAGTACTTTTATATTATTTAAATTTTTGAACAAATCGTTTGCTTAAATAGAAGATTTTACTTTTATATTATTTAGCTCAAGCATCTATTCATTTCATTTTCAAAATATATTTTGCTTTTTACTGATTTATTGTGGAAACTCATTCCGCATGAATTTAAAGATTTAAATTTTAAAAAATGTGATTGATTTCAATCTGAATGAATGTTTCGTCATTATTCAACTTTACGGCGTTTATAAGATAGAAACAATTGTTTTATAAAAAAAACCATTAATAAAATAAAATGGTGCAATTCTTCCAAAAAATCTTTACCTCGAAGAGAAATTATCAATTGTATCTGCGTTTAAAAAAATAAATAAAAAAAAGTATTGTTGAGAAATTCTTCGTTTTATCAGTTTTGAAGGAGAAAAAAAGTATGTTATGTATAGATTTTAATGCCTCGGGCATTGATATGTTCCCGGCACTAATCTTGACATATACGATAAGTTTTCAAGTTAGATATGGCCTCATATCCCGATATCAGTTGCTATGTTGGAAAATAAGTGAAATGAAGCAAGGTTTTTTTTTTCCCCTGGAGATGGTTTAAAATTGTTACTTCTCTTATCGGTACAATAAAAGTAAAATATTTGGCGATATGTCGCCAGAGGACGTGAAAGATAATTTCTTTTAATTTATGTTTTCGTAGGTGGAAATTTAGATTCTGCAATATTTTATAGATTCGATTTTTTTAATCGAGCTTCATATTTACTAAATTTAGCAGTTTTCAAAATTAGTCATAGGGCCAGGAATAGAATGTACTGAAATAGGACTTCCTGTATATGACTTCGCATTGAATTTGATGCTTTATTTTCTATATCGTTGATTTTTTTCTACCAATGGGTTATGATCCATTGATTCAAAGTTGAATCTAAAATAAAAAAGCAAACTGAAAGAACGAAGAAAAGGAAAATAATTTTCAGATATAAATAATATAAACGAAAAAAAGCAAATAAACATCACCTGTTTTTTATCTCCTTTGAAAATAAACCAAAATATGTAAACAATGTGAAATCCCCATTTTATAGCTCAATAATTACTAAAATTCAAGTATTTTAATCAAGATATCGATTTCATTGTAGATCAATCATCGTCAGAAATGTGCTAATGAAACTAATACGGAAATCATTCAAAATTCCAAAATTTTGAGAGATATCATTATTTGTTTATTAGTTTTCAAAATAATATAAATCAATATCTTTCCTGAAACCATTTTTTCCATAAAAATAATGCACTGAAAAGCATCCTCAAAGTAATGAAATTCTACCGAGGTATAATTACTGGGTGGTTATAATTAAATTTACCTTGTTTATACCTACGTAGTGTCCGCTCTAGAGGAAGGATGTCGAAAATTGTATATATTTAGGTTGTATGGATCATGGGTAAAAAAAATCTGCAATAAATAAAAATTTAAATTTTGGCCGATAGAGGGCGGTTTTCATGTTCGGTAAAGGCCGTTATGCAAATTTAGAGTAGTTTGAAAAGCCAGTACTCACTGCCTCAAAATTGTTCTTCGCCATGCCGTTAGAGAAGAAAGGAAGAGCTTTACTGATAAAGTTGTTTTATCAGAACAGCAGTAATTTGCCAGCTGCACTGAGAGAATATCGGCTCTAGAAAAATTTACGTAAAGGGCCTATGTCCAGTCAGGCTGTGCATCAGTCGAGTTGGATATGGTACGAGAAAGAGGACGGAAAAGGATTTCAAATGAAACTGCGGAAGAAGTCTCTCCTGCCGTGGTCGAAAAAGCGTCCGATTCGCAATATTCTACATCAAGTGCTCGAGTGTCTCTACCTTGGTCTACAGTACGAAAGGTTCTTCTATCCATTGTAAAGTGGTATCCATACAAGATCCATCATGTGCAAGCGCTGAATCCTGCAGACGCGGAGAAACGAAATAAATTTGGTAGATTTTTTTTAGCCAGAGTAGCCATTTACAATTCATGGCCTTCGAACATTTTGTGGTCAGACGAGGCTCATTTTACCCTAGATGCAGCAGTTAATACTCAGAACTATCGCTTATGGGGTACTGCAAGTCCTAATGGTGTGCATGAACAGTTTCTACATCCTGATTACATTACTGTATGGTGTGGTTTTACTGCTGATTTTATTCTTGGTCACTTTTTTTTTTGAGGAGAACACTCCTCATGGCCCTCAAAGGAGTTCCGCTACGGGTGCCCGTTACCACGACCTTCTTCAGCAGCAAGTCATTCCTACATTACAAGAGCGAGAATGTTTAGGAACTACTGTCTTCATGCAAAATGGTGCACAACCTCACACTGCTCGACCAGTGACGGCATTGCTTCGTGACCACTTTGAACATCAAAGGATAATTTCTAGACGTTTTCGAACTGCCTAGACTCCGCGTTCTCCGGAATTGAATCCCTATGATTTCTGGTTGTGGGGATTCCTGAATGATCGTGTCTATGGAGGAAGCATACGAACTCTGCATGAATTGAAAGCAGGCATAACACGTCATGTTGCTGCAATTGATCGAGAAACCCTTCGTGCTACTGTTGAACACGCCACAACACGGTTTGAACATGTTCTTGACGTAAGTAGAATGCGTATTGAACATATAATGTAATTAAATAAAGTTTTTAAGTTCCAAATTGTGCTTTTTATTTTTCCTGCGCCTCCTACTCACCTGGCGGTTGAAATTTGAACTAACTTTTTTTTATTGCAGATTTTTGTTTCCCACGATCCATACAACCTACGTATCAAGTTTCTTCGACATCCTTCCTTTAGAGCGGACACTACGTAGGTCTAAATAGGGTAACTTTAATTATAACCACTCTGTACAATTAAAACAAAATCCTTCAAAAACTTGGTGATAATAAAAAATAAATCAATGAAATACCAAGAATTATGAAAGAGCTTGAACGTGGTGCCCTCTGATAGACGACAATTAAGTAAAGAAATTGACTGTTGCGTTTGTATGTTCTACTTTAAAGATTTATGAAAATTCTATTGAATAATATTCAATATTGATTTAATTTCGTAAGAACCAGCTCTAATGATTTAGAGCATGAATGTGGATCAAAGTATCATATATTTATAACCGTTTTAATTAGTTTGATAATCATGTACTTTTTTAAATTACATTGTCACGTAGAACTATAGTATAAGACTCAATGACACACACAAGAGGTAGAGCTAACCCAATTTATTAACTGAACTCAGAACTGAGAATCCAGTAACTGACAAATCTTCTGCTTTTATTCAAGCAGAGAAAGTTACAGAATACTCTTCTGGAGACAGTAAGAAAAGTCCAGAACACTTGTCTGGTAAACGAAAGAAATGTCCAGTATCTTCTGGAACATGAAATAAAGGAAAACATAAAATCAAGAAATTAAGTATTTACATATACTAATAACCGCATTGGCTCTGGCGGGATTCGTACCCAGGTCTCTTGACCACGAGATCAGTGCGATTCGATTGTCTTTCTTCAAAGCGGCAATATTAGTAACATAAAAGCTATAACCCATGTAAGCTGGAAGTTTCGTCTCAGATATTTGCACAATAAACCAGCGTATGAATGAATATCTCACTTATATCAGATCTTTTCTTCCAAAATTTCATGCAATATAATTTAATATTATGTGATAAATAAACACTATATCTCTAATAGAGTTCTAGAAAAAAAAACATTATTCAAATTAAATAATAAAGTAATCATAAATTGGAATAATACTTTGTAATGCGTCTATGAAATCAAACAGTTTTCATTGTTTTATATATTTTGTAAACGTATGGGAAAATACTGATAAATTATAAAATTAAAATTAAATTTTTACCAAAATATGTTAATGATAGTATCTCAAAGTTCTTTCTAGCTAAACCCAGTCAAATATAACAAATATATGCTCATTCTGTCAGCTTTCAAAGAAATGACCACAGAAATAGGGTTATTTCATAAGAAATTAGGCTTCTTTATTTTAATATATTGTTGAAAATGTTTTTAGTCCAATTTATTTTATTACAATATTTTACTGAATATTTATTAGTTCAACATTTGGCGAAACAAAAGAAACATTGGTGGTTAAATGGGAATAGAATTTTCCTTTATTTGAAACTCTGTTAGATGTATAAATGTCCATAAATCTTTCTGTGATACATTATTCATGCAGATAAAAGATGAAAATAAATTAAAAAATATTTCACTTGAAATAGTTGGCAGTAGCTTCATAGATCCGCATATATTCCATTATCCTCTGATATTCAAAATATATTTGGTGTTTCTGGAACATTTTTTGTAATAATATTTTATCTCACTACTGAAATCCAAAACACAAACTTCTATTTCCAACCTAACAGGGCACCTGCATATTCTTCATATAACGTATATTCTTGTCAACTTATATAGAAAAATATGATTATATTGAATTTATTTGTTTGCATTAATTTAGACATAGAAATGTTCAGTTTTCAAGACTTGAGAAGCCATTTCAATAAAATGTATTCTCATCTCGTATGGTACTGACGTGATATTAAAAGAATTTTCCCCATTACATCCGGAATATTATAACTGCTATAAGAGAAAACAGAATAGCTTGTGAAATTAAAAACAATTTAATTTAGAACTGTCCGATCTGAGCCTTTATCACTTTATCAATCATTTCATTTCCCTGCTCTATTAAATCATCTTGTGTGTGTGTGTGTGTGTGTGTGTGTGTGTGTGTGTGTGTGTGTGT
>JAPMOR010114994.1:958260-1030588 GCA_026543865.1 Argiope aurantia | reverse complement strand
TGTGTGTGTGTGTGTGTGTGTGTGTGTGTGTGTGTGTGTGTGTGTGTTACTCTGTGTCAAAAGACATTTCTCTTTCACAAGTGAATTGTTATAATTGCTGTACCCGGAAATTAGGAGGATTTCACATCTGCTTAATTTCCCTATCTTTGCCTTTATCTCTTTATCAGTGGTTTACAGTCACATTAAATGCGATACCTTGTACCAAACGAATTTTCTTAATTGCACACGGAATACTTAAATAGCTCTATTCACAAACGATTAAAATTTTACTACTTAACAGATCTTCTTATTACCTTCCCTATTCACTCATATTACTTTCTTATATATGAAAAATATTTGCTTCATAATAAGAGTATATGAATGAGAATATAAAAAGAAATCTTTATGCAATAAAATGAAACTTCGGGCTTTATCTTCCAAACACTTGAAAAGGATGCAAACGCCTGCATCCTCATCAAATTCCCCACTATATGAAAACTCACATGTTTCAACTATCTTTCTATAATTTAGCGTGTAAGCTAACACCACTAATGTCAGCAATGGCTTGATATTCTCATATTCATCTGAATATATATATGATGCATGGCATTTTATCAGATGTGTGGTAGTTATATCACGTTATAAATTCCGTTTCTAGTTAAATTACAATGTTTCTTTGTGGATTCAGAAATTTAGTTCGTGCATTAAAAAAAAAACCTTCCAAAATGAAAGCGAATTGGAAATTGAAATCATAGCCAAACATAACATCACAAGAGTCTCCGTTTTCGATGAGCTCCTATGTTAGAATCACTGAAGGAAAATCTAGATTTCTCCTGGAATTGGTACTCTCGTATGGCTTAGTGTAGTCTCATTTATAAGCAGATAGATTAGGTAGAGATTTGGCTAATTTGATGGAATGAAATCAGAAAAAAAGAGAAACAGACTAGGAACTGTGAAATAATTCACTTTTGCATTTCGTCGATATTTCTGTGTTTGCAGATCACCTTTAATCCAAATATCGTGATACAGATTTTATCACTTGATAGGATATTTTTTATATGGGGCAATTTTTGAATTGATCTTTCATAAATTTCATAATTTTCTTTTTGGGACAGTTTCTTTTTTCCTACCTCAATGTGTGAACATAAAAGATAATGCAAGATTGTTAAGCTTCTTATGTTTTTCTTTCTTGACTTTCATTCCGGAGAATACATCAAAGTTATCCTGAATAACTATGAAAATGAAGTGCAAGAAACTATACTTCCATGATATTCAATCATTATCTAGTAATTTATAGATAAGAACTCTATTTCATTAAACAACTTCATCTAAATAATAGTAATAACGATTCCAGCTCAATAAATATATCACAGTTATAGATTATCTAGATCAGATCGTGGCAAATTGTAAAAAGAGAATAAAAATTCTGGAATTTTGCGGAAAGGTTTTAATTCGTAACAGTTGAAATTGATGTAATGAGCTAAATAAAACTTCGCAGTTTCTTTAGCCTTTTTTGTTTCTGATGAAATGTTAGTAACATAATTTTTTTTAAATGCAGAGTTAGCAAGAAATTTTACCCACTTCAGAGGGCTCTAAAATGCGTTCTATTGATCCAAATGAGATAAAATTTGAACTACAGCTTATTGAGATGCTGCGCTTTACATTTATTAAATAAAAAATGGTACATAAATGCACCTTTAGGTGGCGTTGTAATACACATAAAACCATTTAATATAGTTTATAATTGTTAAATAAAGCAAAATTAAAATTTCTCAATATGTCCTCCTTCATTTTCAACAATATGCTCTAATCAGAGAACCATATTTTCTATAGATGACAGAAGTGAGTCTGCCGGAATATTAAGAATATGGCGCCGAATGTTGTCCTTCAGATCTTGTAGAAATGATGGCCTTTGACGGTAGATATTGTCCATCAAATAACCCTTCAATCGAATGTCACAAGGGGTGAAGTCCGGCGATCGAGGAGGACATACTATTGAGAAATAACACCTGATAACTCATGCTTCTGTGAAATGCTATATTAAAAATCACTTCACACGACGATCAATATGAGGTGGTGCGCCATCCTGCAAGAAAATGATGTCTTGAAGGCATCCACGCTATAGAAGAGTGGGGATTAGAAAATTCCTCAGCATATCATGGTACCATTGCACAGTGATGGGACAGGTTTGGATTCCATTTGAAGTTATATCTTCAAAGAAATACGGTCCAATGATAAAGGTAGCTGTAAACCCACACCATACTGTCACTTTTTCAGGATGCAAGGGTTGTTCCTGCATAACGTGAGGATTTTCCTCTGCCCAAATTGGACAGTTGTGGGTGTTAGCTTGCCCATTGAGGCAAAAGTGGGCATCATCACTTCACAGAATGTTACACGGCCAAGTTGTATCAACCATCATTCGAGAAAGGAACTGAAATTCAAAAGTTTTACGTACCTCTAAGTCCCGTCCTACAACAGGTGCACAGACTTAATTTTGTATAGATAAAAATGCAAAATCTGCCGTATTATTTTTCGTATAGTTGAATACGGCATATACAGAACACGGAAAAAAACTGACAAACTCCCACTATTATGCGGCGACTGACTGCTGGTTTCAATGAGCTCGGTCGCAACATTTTCGACGCTAGAAGACGGTATATTTTTTCCGTTTTCTACCTGGAAGAATGCCAAGTTTCCCAATTTTATTCAAATTTCTGCATCATCTTGCGTAGAGCATCTGGAGACATTGAACCTTTTCGTATCTGCTTCATACGACGAAATTTCTTTAGAGCTGCAACCTAGTTTTGTTGGTTTGGTAAAGCAATTTCACTAGTAGCACCTTTTGCTGCAACGTAGGCATGAAGAACAAAGAAGAAACTAACGTTCGTGCAGAATCCGCCTTCTTTTTATCCATTGAAAAATGGTAATAGACATGCGCTGTAAGGCAAATTATTTTTCACATTTTCAATGTATGCAAATAAATGTCATTTGTGTTACAACGCCATCTATTGGTGAATTTGTGTATTTATTTTTTAATTAATAAATATGAATCGCATCATCTGAATAATCTGTGGTTCAAATTTTATCTTATTTGGACCAATAGAACGCATTATAGAGCCCTCTGAAATGGGCAACTGAATTCTTGCTAACCATGTATATAATTGCCTTACATTTTAATAAATTACAAATGATTGCAACATTGAGTTAATATTTTTTATTCGAATTAAAATAATATCAGTTTCTGAGCTTGATTAATGCTTATTTAATTATTTTAATAATTATAATTTATTATATAATTCTTATTACTAAAATAAATAAAAAGATATAAATTTAACCAGTTGAATGATTCATTCTCTGTTTGTCTATAAAAACTGTCAAAACGATTTTGTAAAATATGAAGGAAAATAATAAATATTTTTTTCTAGAAAAACAGTTTTTTAACTAAACAATTACTCCATAAATTAACACATAAATTTTATACTAATAATTCATTAACTATGTAATTATCATGTAATAACCAATTATATAAAATTAGTAAACACATAAAACCACGTTCAAAATATTCATGGAATGACTTTTTCTTGGAACTATAAGGATAGCTCGAATAAAAGAATTTTTTAGTTAAAATTAAGAAGGAATAAATATCGAGCAAAAAACTCCATACTGTTTTATTAACCTAAGCATAAAACAATAAATGAGTGCAAAGATAATTTTCAATTCCTACAGTCTTTTTCTAAGGGATAAATATAATAATATTTCACCAATCATTAAGCAGAACTTCCTAAGTCTTTATTATGATTATGCAATAAACAATGAAAGAAATTATTCTGTCAAATTTGCTTTAATTTATTCTAAAGAAGACGCATTCAATGATTGTTCAAGTGTGGTTTTAAGCGAGAAAATAACTCCCCATTATATTTTTTTGTGGTTCCAAAGTCATTGATTCTAAATCATTCAATTTCCCTAATAACCGTCTACTCAAGCTTGAAATATGTGCTTTGAACGACTGTGCAGGTTATTAATGGACCTGTATTATTTTTATAAATTACTATAAGTATATATTTACTGCTGTTTTTAACTGACGGCGCTTTCCTTTGTAAAGCGAGAAAAGATACAGAATATAGTTATTTAATATTAAATAAAATATTAAACATGTCTTACTTGAAAGGAAAGTAGGATTAAAAATATCAAATTTTGGAGAGATGAAAAGAATAAATAAAACAGAATAAGAGCGGTTTTAAATCACGAAAATAAGGAATATTACTTTAATAACATGAGTGGATATATTAATTTTTGAAAGGCTCATGTTTAAAATTATAAAAAGTAAAAATTTTCACATTAAAAATTTAACAAACATCAATAATGAATAATAATAATAATAACAAAGAAGGAAAAATAAAATTTACCGCGAATTAAGAAATTTCTAACAGCGTTGGATGCTCTTGAATGTATGAATTCTTTATCCGATGAAGAATTTGATGAACCTGAAATGATATTAATTTCGCCGGAACCAGATGCGGCACGTGACTGAACAGAAATAGACGATATTTCTATATTAAAGATAAAGATAATATTCATAAATATCTTATTTTTATAAAACATAGGCTTTTGTTTCAAAGATAAAATATTTAAGATTATTTTATGATTAAAAATATTTTATTAATTTACATTATTTTTTTTACATTTCAGTATACTCGTAATCCCTCTGAAATGCATATAATTTCCAATTACAAATATGCATTATGATCTACCTTGTATGTTCAAAATATTTTCTTTTTTGCTATATTTATAAAAAAATCGAATTAAAGCTTATTCATTTAAGTGAATTATTTATCGTATTTGTCTGACAAATTTATTCATATGCTTCTGACTTAATAAAAAAAAACATTTCTCTTATCCATCGGTTCATTTAATATATTGATCTGTCAGTCTCACACTATGCTGTTTGCGAATACATGGCCTACTTGATTGCTTTGTCTATTATTCTGTCTGTTTATTTTGTTTTGTCCTCATTTGATTGTATCACAAGTTTTGTTGGGATGCATCTAGTCGGACAGAAACAAAAATGTTGCCACTTCACAGTAAGTAAAACCAAAGATAAAGGCAACTTGTGGTATCTCTGATCTATTCTATTCGTGACCTTATCATGAGTAGCCCATTCACGTCTCCATTCTTACTCATGTGTTCGTCTGAATGGGAAACAGTAAGATAGACACACACAAAAAAAAGAACAAAGAATAAGGAGAGAAATTAGGTCTAGCTTTCTACTGTTCTTTTTTGTTGTTGTTGTAATTTTTTTTTCTTCACTTATAATCCCTGAATGTTATTTTTTTCCCTCACCGCTACTCCCAAAGACAGAAATAACAAAAGAAGAAACTAAATCAACAAAAAATAAGTTCCGTGTAGATATTTTCCAATAAAAGATGTGACATTACTTAGATATCGTTTGTGTTTCCAGACATAATACGACAGTGTTTATTCTTAATGAACTTCTCAGGTCTTTTGGTGCTATAAAAATATCGCCTGATACAAACTTAAAACATACAAAAAAACTTTAAAAATGTGAAGAATCGATAAAAAAGTTTTATTATTTTGATATTAGAAAATTACATTCTGTTAATAAAATAAAGTCTGTCAACGTCATAAAAAAATAAATTTCTAATTTTCCTTTTTTAAATTTAATTAATTTTAATTAATTTAAAAAAGAAGCAAATTGTTGGTAAATATTGTGAAATTATATGCACTTCTGTATGGATAAATATTTAAAGCGCTTGATATCTTTCACATCAGTTTTAATTGGTTATATCACATAAAAATAATGTATTCAATATTGCATTTAGAAAGAGAAGATAGAAGAAATATTTTCTTGGAAATTATGTTTGGCTCAGAGCTCCAATGGTATTTGATTGTCAGCAGTTCATTGAAAGTTTTTAAGGATTTTTTTATCAATTGAAACTAATTGCATTGATAGAAAGCAGACGAAGTGATATACGGAATCAAGAAATCTCAATTAAGTGGTGAAAGAGATAAAAATTAATCAGATATACAATAAAAGGCAGATGTATTGAGACAACAGTACTCAGATATGTAAATGGTAATAATGTTGTGTTAGAAATTTATGAGTCAGTAGTTCATTGTCAGAGCTATTATTTGCACTTAAGTAATTCATGTGAAACGTCCCCTGCCTTGATTGTTTCTTTAATAATTAATAAACTTTGATAAAAAAATATTTGACTTGCAACTAAGTACGAAGCATTCTGTTTTGAAAACTGTTAGAAAATTAACATTCTTGGACCGAAGTGTTGGATGAAAATATATAATTTCCGGCATAGTGAACAACGTAGTAGCCGACAGCATCTATTTAAATGCTGAGATCATAGACGTGTTCGTAGTCAGTGTTGACATACATGCAACACACATCATGACAATGGTAATAATTATTAGACTAGGATGTAGGACGCATATATGTAAGGTCAGTGTAACTAAAGTGAGCGTTGATGGTATATTTTGATGACTGAGTGCTTTTTCTAACATTACATCAGCAGCACCAAAGCCCATGAACATATCATTTAGCTCTGATGACTTGAAAACAGTTATTAGGTCATTTTATCACAATTACAGTTTAGTCTATCAAGGACTTTCAAAACATTTCTTTAATATTTTTAAGCTTATCAATTTGAAATTCCGCAGACATTCAGAAGAAAATCATTAAAAAAATAACATTTAAAATTTACTTGTTCTATTTTTATTTATTTTTGTGCTATCGGTATAGCAATAATTTTTAATGACAATTAATATAAATATTCCAGACTCTCTGAAATTATATGAAGGCTATCTAATTTTTTCTGTTAATTACTGTAACCATTTACGAACAAAACTTGCCAATAAATTTGTGTTTGAAAAGCGAGCTTCAATTTGAATGCATATAATAACGCAAAACTAAGGATTTTGGTGAAAAATATACTCTATAACTGATATGAAAATAAAAATATGCAGTTTAATTTCAAAATAACTTCTATACGTTTGTCAAAATATCTACTACACAAGTTTTTATATAATGTAATATCTTGATCCTGACATATCAAATTAGAGAGTACAAACAAGTTGATCATGGGAATGTACGTTAATAATTCATCTTTGTAACTGACCCTTTCCGAACACATGTTACTTATAGTCCCTTCAAAATGG
Organism: Argiope aurantia; assembly: GCA_026543865.1. Taxonomy (NCBI): domain Eukaryota; kingdom Metazoa; phylum Arthropoda; class Arachnida; order Araneae; family Araneidae; genus Argiope; species Argiope aurantia. The sequence continues at coordinate 1,023,421 of JAPMOR010114994.1, read as the reverse complement.
AAAATAAGTTTAACATCTTGATGGTTTGACGTTCTTCTTCCTTGAAGATATAATGGATCTCTTTGAAACGACGAAACGCACATCTGCAGTTCTTTATCTGGATACAATTAATGACCAGACGCAATGGTTCTACTGGCGAAGAGAATCTTCCATCTGGTAGTCAGGAGGCACTCAACAATGTGGAGGTGACGATACATCTGACCAGAATGCTGATTATCAAGTGAGGGACCCGGGGAACGTTATAATACGTATAAATAAGTTCAGGTCGTTTGAATTAAGAGTTTGAAGCTTATTTAATTAAATTAGAAATTTAGAGTTTGAAATTAAGAAGTTGAAGCTTATTAAAATTAGAAAAATCTCATTTTTTCTTTCTTTGAAGAACTAGTCTTTTTAATAAATAAATACCTATAAGTCTAAATGGATTCAATAAAATGATTGCGTTATGCAATTATATCTTGTAGATACCTTAAAAGCAGAACATGCTAATGTCTGCAGTGTAATCCAAGTAATACGTAATTTAAGAAATGGTAAACATTTTGAAATTAATTACTTTCATTTAGCTAAAAGCCACAGAAGTGTTAAAATATTACTTTAAAACTGGTTAATGAACATTTTTTTTCAAATAAAAATAATGTTAAATCTTAAAAACTATTTTTGAAAAAATGAGCCATCAAACAGATTTTTCATCTGTCAAAACGACATCTGTCAAAAGACTTTTCTTACGGATTTTAATTGCTCATTACTCCTCAAAAAATAATCGAGATACTAAAAAAATATTGAGGTTTAATATCCCTTATGACTTAATGTAAAAATTCAGAAATCGTTTAGTTTCATCCAAAATTGCACTGAGGAAATCTCCTTGTTACCTTAATACAAATGATGGCTGCATAGTCTCCACAAGGCGATGTCGGGTGTTGGGTTGCCCTCAGAGTGTTCAAAAGACACTTTGAAGAGTGCTTTCAGATCTTGACTCCAAAATGGTGTAGCCTATTTTTACCAGACCAGGATCCTCTGATCAAACTGAATCAATTATTAGTTTGAAATAATTAGAAACATGGAGATCCTTTGAAATCTCGAAATAGAAATATTGGTAATTACAATAATGCTTACTCTTTAGATACTTCGTACATCAGAAAGTGAAACGTCATAATATGACAAGATTACTCAACCAGTTGCCATTTATTGGAACAAAAAAGCCAAATTAACCGCATCCATTGTGAGGTTACCTTTCTTGCTATTTTATGCGATATAGCTCAGTCAACTTTTAGTAAAACTAATTTAATTTTTGCCCGGCATACATTCGAAGGTTTAACAAACGAATTTTAATTTTTAAACTTCACTTTTCTGACATATTCACGTAAAAATTCGTTATCTGTGAAGCAAGGACAAAATAAACGGGAAATGTTTACAAACTTAAAAATATTTCACCTTTGGGCCCTTTTAATGAATGTATATCATTAATCAATTTAAAACAAAAAAAAATATTATCTTAAAAATACTCTCGGCCACTTATCTGTTAAATTACTGCATTTATTAAGTAAAATCATTAATTATTTACCTTCTCTTGCTATCAGAACAACTATTTTTAATTCTCTTAAATTTTTATTCTTAGTTTTCACATCGGGGATAACTTCATTAATATTTCACGTTTTGAGAAAATCAGATACACTTTTTTTTTCATTTTAAAATCTAAAATGTTTGGTAATCCAATGAATCAAGGGTTATATCTACATTAATTCATCATAATCGCATCAAGACAATGATAACTCGGAGAAACAGTTTTACACATTAAGAATTCTCGATGAATATGAAAAATGGCAGGATATTGAATCGATATTTGATTTAGTTGTTTTACATGTTTTTACGTTTCATCATTTTTTAAACGACTGTGAGAGAAACCCTAGTTTTATTATTTTTGATACATGCAGTGTTTAAATTTTATATTTTCATGGGTACATTTTCTTCAAAATTTTTTTTCTATCTTATTTATTTTTACTGATTCTTTTTCCATATCCATTAATATAGCTTTTTTGTATTCTTACAATTCATAAGTAATTAAGAATAAATAACTATTATTTACAAAAAATATTTTAATGCTTTTAATCTGTGTTGAATTTTATTCTGATCTTTCTATCAGATTTATATTTTCCTTTTTATTATTCTTCATTGCTATTTTTATTTCGTCTGGAAATTAATTTTTTTATGCCTTATAATTAGTTTAATTTTTCTTAATCCAAATTATTTTTCCTTCATAAAGAAGGGGTTTGTTTTGTTTTTGCTTTTTTTACAGATCAATGTTTAATAAGTCTTGTCATTTTCCATGACCTATATTCCCATTCAAAATTATTCTCATTATCAATACTTCCATTCAACATTCCTCTACTGAATTTCAAGGTTTTTTTTTCAGTTTTATGTTATTATCTAAAATATTTTATTCGGATCCAAAACTTCTTTTTCGTATTTATTGGGTAACTAATACTTGAAGGATTGGCGACAAAGTTATAATTTATGAATAATTGAAGTACTTTTTGGATACCTTAAGAAAAAGCATACTATATTATATACAGAAAGGAAAAAAGAAATATATTCTTTGAATAGGTTTTCCTAAGTTCAAATTAAAAATGCCATTGCTCTTTAAACATGCATATTATTTATCAACTGCTAATCAATCTTCAGATATTTATTATACTAAGCATTTGAAGCAGTAAAACTTTAGAAGGATCCAAGCGAAATACGAATATATTGTTATTGTACATTTTTCCTTTCTATTTATTTTGTGCATTTTTTAAAATTAATAATGAAAATTTTTCCATGTAAAACGAATAAACTTGTAAATGATTAGATAGATTTAACTTTTTAAGAAATGCAAAGGATTCCTCACACATTTTTTTCATACAAAATTCATTCTAATAACTTTATTTATTTAAAATTCATTCTAATTCATTCTAATAGCTTTATATGTCTTAGATCAAATTGTTCTTTCGTTTTTGCATTCTTTTATGTTCAATCAAAATTCAAATTTATGCAGTGTGGTTAGGAAATTGTCTTTCATCCTCTAAAATATTTTTTAAGAAATAGAATGTCTGCGTAGTGCTCTGAATTTTTTAAATTCAAGAAGGAAAAAAAAAACGTTCATTGAAAATCAGTTATTTATTTTCCTTTTTGTAAATATATATAGTAGCTGCACTCGCAAAAGTAATTATGTTTCTTCTTTAGTATTAAAGTTACGAAAGCTTCCAAAGCATTTTCTTTGCGTTTTTTTTTGTGTGTGTGTGTGTGTCTTTAATATGCTATCTATATATTTTTTTATTTGCATAAAGAATATCCGCACTTAAAAATTAAACATAATTTTCCTTCTCAATTTTTGTAAGACATCTATTTTAAATCAGTTGTAGATATATATCCATTACTCACATTTTTATATTTTTTTAAAATGTTTTAACGCGAAATAATTTTTCTAAATATTATTAAAAACTCAAGGATGTCATAAAATCGTTCCTTGATTATAAAACTGTATTACAGAAGCATTCTCTAATATAAAACTGTAAATCAAATAGTAGTGTTCTTATTTTGTTAACGTACTAAATAATGCTACGGATACTGAAATGGTAATTTTGCAAACGATTGTTATTAGAATGGCGTCAATGAAAGAAAGATGTCAAAGCGTTCTTTGGTTCTATACATTCCATTCTGTCATTAGTGCTCTATATCAGCATAAAAATATAAAGGGGAAAGTGTTTGGAAATCTAATTAAAAATATTGGTACACTTAAAGTTAAGAGTATAGATACTTCGTCTAGTCAGAAAGCAGAAAAGTTGAGCAATACTTGGCAAGAATTGGAATATCATTTTAACAATCTCGATGTCAAGATGATGACCAAGGATGCTCAAACTGAAATTTACCGACGAAAAGAGATTTATTAAAAGGCTTATAATTACCTTTACACTAAATCGCAAATCAAGTAAATACATTGACTAAAAATTGTAATTTAAATTCATTGAATATATTTTTTCGACTTATACGTATAATAACATATGCTTAAAATATTTTACAGAAAACTCATCTACCCTGAAAACAGAAGACCTGAATAAAACTATTCGAATATTGTTGAAATTTATAAACTAACTTACGTCATTAAATCTAATAGTGCGATACTAGTTAAGTACCTCAAAATTTGATTTCACTATAGAAAGAGAAAACGATAATTAAGTCTGTAATCCAGTCTTTAAATTTCATCAAAAAATAACTTGTGATATCAAAACCATCATGCCATATAAATCAAGCCCCAAACAAAGAAAAACGATGGAGTATTCAGGAGACTAGGGACTCAAGATCGGAAATTTGTAAATATTTGCTTTTAAATTTTCTGATGTTTATAATCTTTTCCCTTGATGAGTTTTAATATCATAAATAAAATTCTTCTCCTTCTAGTTGACCGGGATACTCTGGTTGGTAGGGCATTGGATTTGCATTCCTCGGATTGCGAGTTCGAACTCCGGCGGCCGAAGACTCTCCATGTGTGTGGTGGCTGGCGCACGTATAAATCTGTAGTGGTCATGAAGTCCTCCATGTCGAGTGTAATACCACTGGGGGTACTTATTCAGAGGCGATCGTTCTCTGATTCAGGTCTAAATTACGGTCTATGGAATCATGAATGAAGACCGCCCCGTAAAAAGGGTTGTGACGTGGGAGTAGCTGAGTCGTACTCTTGGCCCTAGCTGGCGTTACTGAAAAAACAAGAGGCGCTCTTTCGGCTTAAATCGCTGAAAGATAACTGTCAGCGGACTTGTAAAATGCAATAAGTCACAATACAACAGATAGGATCCTCTTCTCATTCGTCTGTCTTGAATCTACCCTTAACTTTATAATGATAAGTAACGTTCAACCCTTCTTTAATAAATTCATAAACCTGAAATGGTTGATTAATACACTTATAAATGTATTGTTCCGCAAAATACCAGTCGTATTCTGAAAGTTATTTATTGGCAGCTCGAATACAACTTGGAAAAAGACAAAAGAACTTGAGCTTAATGTGCATTAAACCACTAATCGTCGGATTCTTGTACTATGGTTAAGGGATTAACAAACATTACGTGCTTCGAATGCCACTACTTAATCTCATGAATTAAAATTAAATTATTCAAAGAAACCTGATGAAATTAGAGAAAGATATAAGCCTGTAAGAGGCTGTAATATGGCTGAATAACTTTCTTGAATAAATGCTTTTTGTGTTATTCCGTATATCAAAATTTCTGACCATTCAAATTTTTTCTCCATTTTGGATTTTTTAAATTTTAATTAATTTGAAATAAATTGTATTCATTAAAATAATGATATTTTATCATTTTATCATTAATTTTTCCTATTATATAAAATATATATCATAAATATGTTTATTGAGAAAAATAAAAAAAAACGGTAGCATTTTCGTTGATTATATTATCTTCAAAAAGGATTGTTCTAGGAATTTTTGAATGTGAAAGTAAAAACTAAAAGTAAAGATCATAATTATGTCAAAAATTAAAATTACAACATCATAGTTATACTTTGAATTTATGGAGGATATGGTGGATGGAAAACACCTACACTCAAGATTCTGAGAGACCTCCAAGGTCATCATTAATTCTGGTTTTCTCTTCTATATTATCAGGAATTAAAAATTACATAATATATTTTTATTCAGTAGCGCTCGCGAAAATTGCTATAATACGAGTTCCTGTACGGTCAAAGGACGTACGAGGATTGTTCTGCAAGATGATGCGTCAAATGCATATTCGTGGCGTTCTCGACGATAAGGACATATGATTAATTTTTATCATAATGATTCGTAACGATGGTAGCTCGTGACTTTCAACAGCACTACATATGCTAATGTGATATGTCCTGTTCTACAAAATCTTCCAACGTAAAATACACATTTTAAATAAATACATTTCGGATCTAATTTGTGTAATGTTGATTTTGAATCTCTGAAAATAAGCTTTATTCAAATTCCTTAAAATAAAAATTATACAAAATTCTTATAAAAAATATAAAATATTTTAAGGTCTCCAAAGATATTTTACACCTAAGACCGCTTATGGACTTCGAATGCTAATGTAATTTGAATATGTAGCGATGAAGCTAAGGTAACTTGTTTAAGCAAAATTGTCCATTTCGTTGCTTTTCTCTGAAATTTTGTGTTTAAAACCAAACAACAAAATTATCTTTTTAACCAAATAATAATCAGTCTTGTTCCAAAACGTGATGAAATCCTTATAACTGAAATAATTATTTTCACTAATATCAATTCCAATATTATTCTTAAAAAATAAAAATATTTAAACTCCCCAGATAGACCAACCGATTACCCATTAGTATAACGAATTAACGATATTATATATTATACAATATTCAACAATATTGAGAATATTATTGAATATAAACAATATTGTACAATACGCGCGTGCTAACAGGGTAGCAAACGTTAAAATTTTCTATTTTAATCATACCCAAAAAGTAATAACAGCTCTTACTTTAATTGGAAAAGTTTCTTAGGAAATATTTCACTTTTGTTTACTTTCTTTAAAACTTAGTTTCCTTAAAAACGGAGAGCAACTGGTTTTATGTATCTCGAAAGAAAGTTAGAGCAAAAGACCAATAAAGAGCGCAATATTCAAGAGTACTCGGTGCATTAAATTGTAAGTCTCAGTAAAGTATCAACAGTAAAAGTAAAACTATAGCACTTTGCATAGCGTGCCATCTTTTTAAAATTGCATCTTATCATCTCCTTCTTCTCTCTCATCAAGATAATTATTATGAGCAAACATTTTTCTACTCGTGTTGCTTAATTAACTCCCACTACACCTCGCAATGCTAAATCGCATGTTTAGCGTGAAAACGAAGTATTATTCGTAAATGCGAAAATTCTACTTCACGCACGAATCTTCATAACAGTCCTTTTCCATTTTTAATAATACCCTTTGTTAAACTTGCCTATGTTGAAGAAATAGGTATTATGATCTAAAGAGTTCTCATCAAAAAGTGTTGCGTCTATATATTTCAAAATAATAATATTATAACATTTGGTATTAAAACTTTTTTAAACTAAAGTTTTTTTCATACAGGTAAGTAACCTACATTTTGTGTATAGAGTATGAAAGTTTTCCAATTGAAACCTTTGAAAGTTTCAATTGGAAAGTTTCCAATTGAAAGTTTTCCAATTGAAAGTTACCTTTGAAACATATTTCATGTATTATATTAGAGATTATAGGTGATGGAAATTGAAACATTTTATATTTTGAGTGTATTAATCCATTGTAGTCAGTTTGTCATTTGGCAAATTGTATATACAGGGTGCTTCTAAATTCATGGTACAAACATTAAAAGTGGTTAAAATACATATAAAGAAGCATGATTTTACAAAGTTATTTTAAGGAAGACTTTGCAAGCTTTGAGTTCTTCAGCTGTTATAATATAACACCATTAAATAATATAGTTCCATACTTTTTATGAAACCACAAGATCCATATAAATGAAATTAAGCGAGATTTTGCCGTCATTTTATGAAAGATTTTGCAGAAATACTTTTCACAAAAATGTTTCTCACTGAATGTATGCAAGGCTTAAACGATTAAAATGTAACTGTCAAAAATAAAAGGGTTGTAGCTAAAGATTTAATGTAATTCAGCTCTATTTTTCAGCATAATCATTTTAACAAGGAAGTGTCACCTGAAAAATAGAAATATTTTCTGTTTTTCACGTGGTTTAGTTTTTCAGGTGAAGTTTCTTATTTGGGATTTTATAAAAACAGAGTTTGCTATAGCTGAAGAATCAATAGACGATTATTTTCATTTTACACAGTAAACGAGCTCTTGATATCAAATAAGAATCACCTCTCGAAATATTTAATTAAGCTGTTTGAAAATCCATTTGAATTATTGTCATCTTCTTTTGTAATTTTTTTAACTACCTTGATCGATTTTTTTTAAATTAGGATATAATGAAAAAGATTAGCAAAAGAAGGAAATATTTGTAAGTAATGTATTGTTTCGTGTACAACAATCCAATTTCAAACTTTAAATTATTTCTAAGAGTAAAGTTATATTTACTGTCGTAAATTTCTTTCTAATTTTGATATATATGATAAAAACTTCAATAGTATAATATAATTTACCAATAAAAGAAAAACCTCGAAAAACATTTGAATATCTCAAATTACGTGCTTAGGTGTATAATAAATAATAATATTTATGATTAAGCATTTATTTTTCTATATAACTCCTTTCATGACTGAATACAATAAACTTTTAGCTAAAAATATTTAAAAAAAAATCTTTTAAATATTAGTATCAGATTACCCTCCCATTCAAAAATCTTAGTGAATACTGAATTCTACGGTAAAGCATCTAAATTTAAAAGTTCTATAAATTTCCAATAGTATGATTAAAAGTAAGAATGTTATTACTATGTTAAGATAAATCTCAAAAATAGTAACACAGAGTTGTTATTAAATAAAATAGCCAATACTTGAAATAGTATCATCTATTCTCTCAAAAATAAATTTTTCTTTTCAATTATTTCGCTGTATCTCAAAATAACCCTCATTTTGTATAAGTTTCTCAATCTCATTTTTTGCTCTTCATAGAAAAGAATTTAATGACAAACTTTGATATTAAAATTGATTCATATTGAACCAGAAAATTATATTTAACCTAAAGCTGCCATTAAATTTAACTAATTTTTCAATAAAATATAAATAGTTAACGATTATTACTTGCTAATCCAAGTTTTGGTTAGTTTCTCTTGAATTTTCTGAAGGAAGGTAACTTATGCTACCTTCTACTCACCTCTAGGCTTCATATTTTAGATTTAATTGATAAGCTATAAGATGGTTTTCATTAGCAAAATGTATTATTCTTTCTTGCTATCATAAAGCATAAGTACAGGCTAAATTTTTAAAAGATACTATAAATTAGTATTTCCATAGATTGGACAAATCGGTCACTTCGCTACTGTATCCAATATCTTCATATTTTACATTTTGAAATATCCAGAAATATAATTAAAGCCATTTTATAAGCAATAATCTGTCTAAGTAACTAAAGGAATAGAATTCCACGTAATTAATATAATTTTTTCAATAATAATAGCTCGAATTTTGGCATTTATCAATGAAAGTAAAAACGCAAAGACAGAAAAACAAAGTCAACATTCAATTATTATGGGCATTCCCAAATTGTTATAATACTTCCTATTTAGTTGAGATACGTATTTAGGTAAGAAATTTGTTTTAATCTACTTTTTCTGAAACTCTATTGCCGCTAAACAACAATAACAAAGGTGCAACCAATTTTCTTTTGCTTAAATTAAGGTTAAAACAGTTCTATGAAGAAAACTGAAAGTTCAAAGGAACTCGGCACCTCATTTTTAATCGCAGGTAAGCATTAAAAACGAAACTCTTTATTAGATGTACAGAATGCTTTCTTTTTAAAATAATATCTCATCATTTGTCTCCTTATTCTCATCGAGTTAACTATTAAGAACGAATATTTTTCCACTCATGTTGCATAATTTTCTTTCATTACTACTGGCTCTCCGGAATCTCAAAGTTTGTGACACAAACTGATATTTAAAAGTGCAAAAGTTCTACTTTTTTGGCAAATCCTTTCAATTTTTCTTTTCTTTTATATTAAATAGGGCTCTTTTCATTTTTTATTTGGTATGAAAGCAGCCTTTGTTGATGAAAAAAGTGTGCATATTTGAAGAATTCATCAGCTTTATTTTTGTTTTGACAAAGTCTGGAATGAGTTTAACTTTTTTTTCTTTATGAAATAACAGCTTACATTTATGCAATAATTTATTTTCCTAATGCATTCTCATATACGGTTTAAAGTTTATATATAGAATATCTTAGAAAAAGTGAAAACATTTTAATTTTATTTAATGTTGCTTGTGTTAAAACTTTATTCTGCTAATGATTTATTCGCTACACAGAATATACATATTTTAAATATATCATTGTGTAATCTATGAAAAAGTATAAAAAGTACAAGAGCAATAAAATACTTTAAATGTGTGTACACTTTTAATATTTATTTATTATGTAAATTAATTGGCAATTAAAAAAAGTATGCTCACCTTTATTATTTGCATTTATTTTGTCAATAATAATGATTTATTTATTTATTCCACATAATTATATTGTTATTTTTGGAATCATTAAGAGCTTCCAGTATTATTTTGAGAGATATTATTAAGTACGTAAGAATTTCGGCGACTTTGAGTGTTAAAAATGTGATAATTCAAAATTTCAAATAAGGATATAATTAGGCTTCTATAAATAAATTTTAATCAAATTGGCAGTAAATTGATTGTCTACATCGTCTATAGAAGTTAATGAAAAAATATTTTATTCCTGATCTGTATAGCATATTTTTGAAAAGATTGTTCTCTTTATGTTTGATTAGATATAGCTCGACAAAATTTTTTAAGAATTTTGATCAAGAAATTATGATAAGAGTTGATATTTTCTAAAAGAATAAATATTTTTAGCAACCTTGTATTTATATATTATTTTTTTAACTAGGCCAGTATAGCCTGTTTGGTAAGGTGTTGGATACGCATCCCTTGTTCAAACTCAGCCGTACGAAGACTCTCCATGTGTGTGGTGGCTGGTGCATGTATAAATCTGTCGTGGTCACAAAGTCCTCCAAGTCGAGAGTAATACCACTAGAGGGTACTGGTTCAGAAGGGATTCTCTGACTCAGGTCTAAATTACGATCTGTGAATGAAACGCCTGAATGAAGGCCTGTGACGGGTGTGTAGCTAAGTCGAACTGTTGACCCCAGTTGGCACTATCGGCGGGCTTGTAAAGTGCCATAAGTCACAACAACATTTTTTTTTAACTTTTAAAATGTAGCGAAACGAAATTCAAAATCAGTAATTTATGTACCTTTGGAAAATTAATTATTTTGCATAAGGAAAAATGATAAAAAAAATTATTATCACATTTTTTTATTCTACATATAAAAGATTCTATAAAAAATGTTAATACCAAAAGCAATCTTCAAAATTCTTATTCTTAATAATATGACTTTATCTAAACAATCTTACATCACAGTTATATACCAGATCACTATCTTTTCTGTCAAAATTAGTATTAAGTAATTTTTTTATAAATTTTATTGTTTGAAACCAAGTGTTTAAGATGGAATTTGCCATGTTTTGGCTTTTAAAAAAATCTTTTAATATCTTCTGTAGTTTTTATAATAAAACATTTTATTTTATTTTCATGGTGGATTCATCCTGAACCAGAGCCATCGGAAATTTAGTGCAAATTATTATCTGCTTTTTGAAACTCCTTCCTCAAAGCAGTTTTAATGGAAAATGATATTAGTCCTGATATATGTACAATTTTGTTTCTCTCAATAAAATTCAGGTTAAATTTAATAAATTCATCAGATATATATTGAAATTATAAAATTTTTAACTATCATTGATTTATTATTTTACTGAGAAATTCATCATGCTCATTATAAATAAAACTGCGAACATTACATTATTTTCAATTAGACCACTTCAATCTACTTTGCCTTCTAATTCGCTATTATTTCACTGAATGAATTTTCTTTTCATACTTATATCCACAACTGTTTTATTTTTTTAAAAAATTGAAAATAAATTTAATTAAAACTTCTGATTCAATCATATTATAAATCATAAATTTGCAGTAATAATTTTCATAATTTAGCATTGTTTTAAGTGGAATACCTATATCTTTGCGTTCTTAAAAACATTATTATTTTTAAAAAAAATTGAATTTAGGAGCATCCATCCATATATAAAATATTGAAATACCATCTGTGATTTATATAAATATATAAATAAATAAAATTATATCTGTTTTAAAGACAACGGTATGTACGTTAATATATTTTTCTTAGAACAATTTAGATCAACATTAATAATTATTAAAAATTTATACTCATTAATAATGCATAAATGTTTTTTAAAATTTACTATATAACAAAATTTTATATCAAAATTTTCCATTGATATTGATTTTACTTATTTATTGCAGTCAGTGCAGAAATAAATCCACTATAAACACTTCCACGTTACAATATCATACTCTTTAAACTATAATATATAAACCAATTACTCTGGCCATCACATTTTGCTCACTGAGCCAAATCTCTTACAGGTGTTTGATCTATCCTTTGGAAACTTCTAGACTCCAGGGATAATGATATTCTCTTTGCCGAATCCAGCGAGTTGATATTTATAGATGCAAACTATATCATTCCCTTTGTTGGGGGCCACTAGTGTACAGTACTGGTGGTGTGAACGAGAAGAGATGGGCATCAACCAGAATCGATCATTTCCCTCCTCAGTGCAAATTGGGTGCTCTGGATGCTCAGTTTAAAACAAGTTATTTAATTCCAGATATTGAAAATCTATGCTAGTCGTAATGCTATGTAAAATGAATTCAGTGATGTTAGTGAAACTGTGCTTATTCAGTTAATTAAACATTAGTTAAAATACAGATATGCATATTGAACAGTTACCACTGCTATATTCAAAGAGAACTCATGCTATTAATGCATTCATGAACGGATGCAACATCGATAATTGATGTAATACACGTTTCTGTCCTTTTTGAAGATGCAGAAAGAGTTCACTGAATAATATTTATTATACAAAACCTATTACATAAAGCAGACTTTGGCGACTAAATTGTTCACCCAGATTACTATCCTTTTATCTTTTTAAAACATAAATATGGAATAGATTTTAAAATTTCATATTTGAATTTTATTTGTTATGATGTTGTTTGATACAAATTAATATTTGATGCAAATTTTCTATTTTTTAAATATTTTTCATGCAATTCTAAAAAAATAAAACATGCTAAACTGAATTAAAGATTACCCCAGTGATACAAATTACAATTTTCCTGCAATAAAGATAAAATTCCCTTTTCACCAATGTATTTTTTTGCAATGGTGGAAGAAATATTTTGATAGTATTTTTAATGATAGATCTGTTTATACAATAGCGATCTGGGTATTTTTCCAAGTTTCCAGTTTAAACTTAATTCCAGTATTGCTATTGTCATACATCGTTCTTCTTTACGAATGTTTATCAAGAGCATTTAAAAAAGATTTTCCAAACACTCATTGTTGTCCTTTGTAAAGATCATATGAAACTTATAAGTGGAAATAAAATCTTATAGCGAAATGGCTATATTATGTCTTATAGCATTAAATCACAGACCAAAAATCTGATAGTACCGTGAAAAATAGAGTAAAAACCTACTGCAACCATAATGCGAAAGAGCTTAAGTTCTATTAAGATCAGAAGTCCACTTACGCATGATAATAGCTTCTACTTAATTGTCAGAGATTTGATATCACGAGCTTAACTGAAGTTGAAGACACTAAATATATCTGCCTGTTGCTGGAATAGAAAATCAGAAGTGTCGGTCTTGGCGAAAATTCCTTTGAAGGAGGTTGAAACTATGAGATTAATTTCAAATCTGTCTTTGTACAGTTTCATAAAAGGACATGTGATCATATTATTTCTTTTATCAGCAAAAATTGAATATGCATTTTAAGATCTAAGTGTTAAAAAGAAAGATGCATAAAATTCATAATATGGGAAAAACTAGAAATATTTGACACTGTTACATGTTATAACAGAATCTTATATGTAAAAATATTGAAGTTAGTCACAAATTTTAAGGGATTATTTTACTAATAAGGGACTGAAGAGATGGAAAATCCATTGTTCGTTCTGCATGGGTATTAAATGATTTTCTGTTCGATGTTGAACTGAAAAAATGAAGTTGTTCTGTTTTGATTGCTTTTTTTTTTTCTATTACTTATTGTTTGCACTTTTCTTATTGAAACCCCAACAGATTTTCATATTTAATTATTGAATATATAATACCATTAAGAAATAAAAAATGCACTTACATCAAATTTATTATTTCAATAAAACTAAAAAGTTAACATTCTGACATTGCAAAAGATAATGCAGGTCGGCATTTCGAATAGAACTAGTCTGTAATATTTTAATATGAAGAGATAGTTAGTTGCATTTGTATAATACTATTAGTTAAAGAAACATTAAGATAGCAAACAATAACATGCAATATCTAGAAATTTTTAATTTATCAGAAGTAAAATAGATTCTAGAACACTCAGGGGAATAAAATGGATATCATGGAACTCAAGAATATCCTAAAAACATCATTGTCTTCTAAAATATTATATTATGATAAATATATTTTTGAAGGCTTTAGAATTACCATATCTAAATTCATAGTTAATATTTAAGAGAGAAATGCATGCAATAATAAATGCTGCGCCAGAAATATACAGGGGAACATAAATTATTTTAAACTACTTGCATTATACTTTCTAAAGATATGTAGTTTAAGACCACTTTGAGTGTTTGAAGCGCATACACGCGAAACGGCTCATGCATTAAAAATGGAACTTGCATCTCACGGTATTCGTTCCTTAAGTTCTGTGAGATATTTTATCATGAAAATTAAGATATAAAATAAAATATATATAATTTTCCATTTGATCTTACTATTTTTAATTCCTTTTAGGAAAGGTACTTTTTTTATTCTGTGTTGAACTGCTAGACAGGAATAATAGCAATGTATTTTCGTTTTTCTATTGGCGGGGAGAAAATTATATTTATTAGAATTACAATGTTAAAAATACAGGATAATACTAAATATTTCTTTCCGATTTTTAGTGAGAAAATTGTAAGAGTTAGTGTTGGCTGAAATGCTGTCTTCGCCTTTAAAAGCTGTGCTCAGTTACGCAGTATAAACTATGAGATTCGTTTCGCATTTCATATATTTTTTAACTGCACAGCTAAATATATATTTTAAGTACTAAATTGTCACGAGAAATGTGCATAAATTTCGAAATATAAGTACAACTAGAAAATTTTTAGCAATGTCACATATTACAACAAACTTCTGTACAAAAAAAAGGAATCAAGTTACAAAAGTTTTAAAGGGTTTATTCTATAGACAAAATGTAAAAGAACTTTTTTTCTTGCAGCCTTTGAATTTAAAATTAATAGCGGTTGAAATAACTGTTATTCAATGTTTGAGACTCTAGTCAATGCAAGAGACGCCAGTTAAGTAATTTGGTGCGCGTTAAATCCTTCGAGATACAAACCACTTCAGTCGGTCTAATGAAGAAGTTTGGATCGAGGATTCTAATTCGGATATCATCACGCTATATGATGATGGTTGAAAGATTCAAGGCGGTCGTAATACAGTCATATTTAATGACTATATTATAACTGGCCTTGAAAACGGTCCTTATGTCTTTTTCAAAATGGAACATAAATACAACTAAATTACACATACAGAATTCGTAGTTTTGATTTATATGGATATTAAATGATTTTTATAAGAATTTAAGCTGGAAAAAAATCTATTTCTTCTGTCCTAATTGTTCATAGTTAATTAGTAATTATAGTCTGCCATTAAAAAAGAGCCGCGGTGGCCTGGCGGAAATTTCTAGGCTTCCGAAGTCGAAGGTTTTAGTTTCTAGACCCGATTCCAAGAAAGAATCTTCGTATAAGTGGGTCGGGTGCACATTAAATCCGTTGGGGGTTAAACGTCCTCCCTCGTTTTCGGAAAGGAAGTTTGGAGGGGTATACCAGCTCAGGTGTCATCCCATCATCTGATCACGGTTCCAAATTACGTAGTCCATTCCAAAATATCTCTAGTCTTTCTTTAGAACGGGACGTTAAAATAACTAAACTAAACTAAATTGCCGTTAAAAAAATAAGAAAAAAATATGTGTTTACTTGAAATCTATTTATTTGAATAATAATGAAAAAATTATAAAAAATAAAAAAAGAAAGCATTTTTATTGGTATTACATGAAATAATATACATCGGCATCTCGAATAGTTCTAGCTTCAAGTATTTTCTTATAAAAGAATAGTTAGCTATATTTTTATCATACTAATAGTTATAGAAATATCTCCACAATAGAAAGTAACAAGCCTTTTCTACGAAAATTTAATTTATGAGAAATAAAATTATTTCAAGTACACTCATGAAGGAAACAAAATCGGCGAAACAGAGATCCTTAGAGAGAGTACCCGACTAAAATTTTAAATCGTACTCATCATGTTTCTGCTACTTGGAATTCCCATATCTATATTCATAGTTAATATTTATGAGAGAAATATACGCAAGAATAAATGCTGCTCTAGAAGTAAGCAGTGGAATATAAATTATTTTAAACTGCTTGCATTAAACTTTCTAAGGAGATCTACTTAAAGACCACTTTAAGCGGCTGAAACGTATATAATGAAGGTTAAGCATTAAAAATGAAAATATATTTCACTGGATTCTGCCTCTTAGCTTCTAGAGACAGATTATATCATGCAAATATAAGTGCATTTTCCGTTTGACTTTGCGATTTATAATTCTTTCAAGAAAGAATATATGTTCCTACTAGGTAATAAACTGCTAGACTGGATCGGGAATAATATCCTTTTGTTTCCTAGTTTGTTTAGAAAGAATTGTAAGACAAAAAAAATTTCTCGCGATATTTGTTATTAGTATGGTGGTAGATATATTTTTTATATTTTTCAAATCAAATTTTATTGCTTCTTGGAAATTGGGGAATTAATTTATATTTGTGCTTTCATACCTGTTATACAAGTCAGAACACTAATTAATTGCTATTTATGATTTTCCTGTTGAAAATGCATAATATACTTTTAAGCGATCACTGTTACATTTTGATAAGTCTAAGCAATGCAATTGTCTGAAAAAAGCTCGTGTGCTGTTGTTCGAATAAAGGATGAAAATTAAAATTGAAAAGGAAATAAACTAAGTAATCTTTTTGCTTCTAATTGAAATTTTTGGTTTTATATATTTCTGCCACACATAATCAAAAAAACTCATTTTTTTAAAAAATGAAGCATTAAAAAGGGCTTTTTAGAACTCTCTAAAAATTAGGTAGGAATTTAATGAGATTATTATAAAGACAAAATTTTGACATGTAAAATGATATAGAAAACTTTCCAGAAAATAATATTTCAGAAACTTTGTAGCAAATTTCCAGAATCGTACTTAATTTTTAATTATTTAAATTTCCGATAAGAACTTTTTTAACGTTTCGCCGAGTTATCCGTCATTAAAAGCATATTTATGCAAAATTTCTTTTGCCAAATGGTTGATTCGTAAAGTTCGAACACACACACACATATTCAACTATTGATATTAGATATTTATCTAGTAAATGTAGTATTTTTTAGATGTAGTATTTTTCAGTATTTTCTAGATTAGATGTAGTATTTTCTATTTCTGCACGAAATTCTGAAGACTTTTTAAAATTTTTATTTAAATCTAGGTAATTGTATTTTTATAGAATTCCTACAAATTGAAACTTTAATATATGTAAGATATAACAAGGCTCTTTTTCTTATTTTAGCAGAATTTCAATTACCCTTCTCAATTGAACCCCCAGGGGCATCTCGAAATGAGGATGAGATGCTTCCGGTATGGTGGTTGGATCCCGCCATTCTGGAGGGTACACAAATAGATGTGGGATCTCGCTGCTCCCATCGATGACGGGACGCACTTCCTTCGGGGAGAGTTGTACCGTGGCCGGTGATGGCCCTTAGGACTCAACTACAATTCCCACCAGTGTTGCTATTGCGGCGTTCCTGTCATACAGTAATTTTTTCGTGTGCCTTCGTGGCGGGTCGGAGGTCTGATGTATGACTTACCCTTCTTAATTTAATACTTTGCAAATTAATGTTTGATATTCAATTTTCCTAGTAGTTTAATTTCCAATTAATTACTAGAAAAAATAACAATTATAAGGTAAATATCCCCTACTTCCATTGGAGTTTATTGTTATACTTTTCTAGAAGATCGTCTTTTCATAAAAATGATTCGTGGGCATGAGAGCATCCTTTTTCGATTCAATTCATGTTTATCTAATATGCCAAAATTTTGCAGCGTTTTACTATTGTTTAAAAACTTCCTTATTATCACCTTATAAAAATTCTCAACATAAGAAATCCCTACCATTAGTTCTACTACTATCAACAACTTTTGCATAAAGCTATTTTTCTTCTTTCTGTATATTTCATTGTTTCAAACTGTTTTGTGACCATAAGAGAGTTGTAAAATGCAAGGATTATTTGTTTTAATATTTCCATCTGCATGCATGCACGTTTCAACTAGTTCAGAACAATCTCGACTATTTATATTTCTTTCTGTGGAGTTTCAAAATATGGAGAGCCCTGGAAAAGTAGTGAGTTTTTAAATGAAGATGTATAACATAATAATGAAACTATTACATAAAATTTAAGGTGAAGAAAAATATTAAAACTATCTGAATATACGATAAACTAGATACTAGAAAGAGTACCTATTATTCAAATGTCAAAGACTTTGTAATAATATTCTAGCCCTTTAATACTTTTTTTTACTAGAAGTGTGATAAAAAAAATTGTGTGTACATGATGTTCAAAAGGGCTTTAATTTAAACTTTGTATTTCAAATCATGTACTTTTGTCAAGGGTAGGTTTAAAAAACTGAAAGTTTAATTTACATAAGAGTAGGCAGTAGTAAGAAACGTAAGAGTTAAGAAAGATAATATAACAAAAAAGTATTTTAAAAAAGGAAATTATAAATTTGTTATCGAAGTTTTATAGAAATATTTCATATGTTTCAATCGTCATGTGTTCGTTAAATCTTCAATATTTCAAATTAGACCATTTAGATGGCCAACTTTTTCACCTTGATTAATACCCTCTAAAATTTGTAATTAAATTTTAAATATAATTTGATATTTTAATAGCTTCTTCAGCAAAATATTTATACACTTCGAATTTTAATAATCATATAACTCAGCATATTTTAGAAGCCTTACGTCCTTCTTGTTCATTTCATTATGTATTTCCCTAATTTTTTGTCAGCTAAAATTTGAAATTAAAATTGAAACGGAAATGATTAAACTTCCATTCATACAAAAACGTTTGTGAAAAAAATAAGAAAACTAAACTTTGCTTTTAGAAACAAGACTACAGAAGCAAAAAAAGCCTATTCAACATTAAAGTCTTATGTAGAAAACAGAGTGATATGTTCTAAAATTTTAGATTATTTCAAAGAATTATTCAATATTTTTATAATTAATCATTAAATTTAGTTTTTAACTTTACTTTATAAAAAGGAATTAAATAATGTAAATAATAATATTTTGTTTTGTTTGTGAAAAAAATTACGAAGTTTAAAACTTTATACAGTCCATTGGTTCTATAGAATCATATTCACAGAAATATTCTTTACATTCCAACTTTTAAATTTAAAAACAATTGTTTCTAACCGGATACTCCGTTTTCATTTTTATATGTATATATTATTGTTTTTGATTTTTATTTGATCTATTGCATCCAGATATTAAATGAAAATAAAACGAATATACAAAATTGGAAGTTTTAATTTATCTCTTGTATAAAATCTTAAAGATATTTTTTTAAATTATACTCTATTCAAAATTTTGAAAAAAATTAGAAATAAAATTTACGAGATTAAATTAAGTTTATAACATGGAATTTAAAGAAGTCACACTGAAAGTAATTCATTCTCTGAATATAAAACATCGCTGTAAATTTTTTCTTAACGTGAATTTGCCTGGTATATTTCAAGAAAAATTATAATAAAGAAAGATGACGGCAAAAATTTATAGACATTAAGCCTTTAGAAAGTAAAATAGAAATAGAGCACATATATTATACTCGAAAATGTAATAGAGACTTTCTTATTTTTCATAGTAAAATTTCGTTCTTAATGTTATCCTGGATAAAGGATATAGGAAAGAAAACTCACTGAATCGCTCTTATAAGAAAATGGAGGCCCGGTTTCCTCACTTACCAAAATAATTTGCCAAATAAGAAATTAAGAGTTTTATCTTCGGAAAGAATTAGTGAATTTTTATCTTTGAACTAAACATGTTTCGTTGTTGTTTTTTTAATCCTTTGAACTTAATTTTTTTACTCAACATTTTTTTATTGTGTTACTTCTTTATGATGTTTAAGAATTTTATTGATATTTATTAAATATTAAGTTTTTTTTAGTTATTTTTCAAATTACTAAAACATTAAATGAGATATATCAATTACGCAGCTTAGATAAAACTTAGTTCTTATGCCAATACCCCCCCCTCCAAAAAAAAGAACCCATAGATAAATCATTTGAATATTCATCGTACGTTATCTTCTATCTTTATTTCTCCATATTTAATAACTTCTTAAATACGACAAGACTAATAATTTTAATAGGAAAAAACTTTTTTACTTACAAAAGTTTTAGAAATCATCTTTAAATATATATTTGTCTTTTGAAGCACCGCTTGCATGCGAAAGCAAGTTAATGTTTAAAATGGTTTTACAAAAAAACAACAGAAGAACGCCTTAGGTGAAAAAGAATTTTTGCGTGACTTTTACAGTGTTTTTTAGAAACATTTTCTTTTTATTGTGACCACTTTTTTACAGAAAGACTTGAGGCAGGAAGTATTGTATTTTGGAATCGTCTGCAGTGCGTTGTGAGAATAAACAGATCCCCATCCAATTACTTCAACTTCTGAAATCGATGAGGGTGTACCTTCCTTTTCCAGGGCCCTCTTCCCTCTCTCCTTTAGATTTCTTTGTTATATTATCATCTTTCCTCTATTTAACTGCGATGTTTTCTTTCATATTTTCATTTGTTACTGTCGTTCGAACTTAACTGAAGTGGAATAATTTGTTGGATGGTGCTGAAGATATCCAACCACTTCAAAGAGTTGATGTCTTTTTAAACAAAAATGGGTCAAAAAATCTATAAAAATCACAACTATAGTCAGCGTTACGACAATTTTTATACCCTTAAACATAAAACAATTGTATTTATTCATTGAAAGGAAATGCATATTAAGAAACTTCAAATTTTGTATGACTGAAAATTACAAAATTGTAGCACTTAAAAATATTAAAGGTAATATTAAAAATATCTAGATCTTTAGAAAGCTTCTTATAGAGAAAGGAAAGAAATTTTAAACTGTTTTACGAATCACCAAAAGAATGGCAATATTTAAATATTAAATAGAGTTATATATATATTATCACCAAGTTTCGAATAATCCAGCTTGGTTTTTACTACAAATTTTTCCGTCTGGATATCTATTTCTGATTTTACAAATACTGTCAATAACTTATGTCAACAAATGCTACTCTTTTCAGCTCCTTTATACTAAATTAAACTTTCCACTTTTTGTTCATAAATAGATTTTTTTTACCGGTTAGATCGGTTCTAGAGACAGAGTCAATCGCATATTTTACATACACAATTGTAGTCAGTTTTACGACCAATTAATACTCTTATATATGTGGTTGTTTCTAATGGCACTTGTCATAGACAAGCCCACTGACTCTATGAAGTCAAGGATTTTAAGCCAAGGGTGCGTCTCTTGTTTTTTCAGTAGTGCCATAAAGGGCCAAGAGTGCGACATAGCTACACACACACCCTTTTTACGGGGCGAGATTTCTTCATGCATTTCATTCACAGATCATACTTTAGACTTGAATCAGAGAACGATCACCCCTGATCCAGTAACCCCAGTGGTATTACTCTCGACATGGAGGACTTTGTGACCACGACAGATTTATACGTGCACCAGTCACCACGCACAAGGAGAATCTTCGGCCAGCGGGGTTCGAGCTCCCAACTCAAGGACGCCTTACCAACCAAGATATCCCGGCTTCCCTTATATATAATGCAATTGTACTTATTTGTTGAAAGAAAAAGCATAATAAAAAACTTCAAATAGGGCATGACAAAAAAAAATTTTTTTTAAATGTACGTGCTTAATAATATTAAATGTATTAAAAATATTAAGATCTTCAGCTGACTAATTATGAAAAGGAAAGAAATTCCAAACTACTATCCGAAGTATCATATGATAATAATATTAACGTATTAAAAACTTTGTATATTTTATCATTATAGTTTTTATAATACTACTATGTGATAGATCCGGCTTTGCTCACACTTCGAGTTTTTCGGTTTAGTGATCTGCTTCTTATTTTACAAATATCGTCAAAAACTTTCTGAACGAGCATCTTTCAGTTACCTCGCACTGAATGGAACTTTTCAATTCCTGCCCGTAAATAGATTTTTCGCCGGTTCAGTCAATTGCCTATTTTCATTACTGTAATACATGTCAGATGAACATATCGCAGCTACAAAAAATAATAGTCATCACTTTTATATTCACATGAGTTTCGCACTCACAATTATAACTATGCACATTTCAAGAACTTTGCATAGTAACTGAAATCCTAAATTTTCTTTCAGAATGAACTTGCATGCTATCTTGCTCTTCATTTACGCTCCATCTTTGATTAACTTGTTCAATATTTGTTTCAAGTTTGCATTTTCGCTCTTTTAATTGTCTTCCTTTTAGCATTTGTTTATACAATGAATTGGCTTTCTTTTTGCATTCTCTCATTTTATCTGGATATCGTTCCTTCAGCATCTGCGCTCTTCCTTCTATTTTTTCCTGCTGTTTTGAATATTTTAGTTTCCATATTTTTTTTTCAAGTTAAATATTTACCAAGAGAAGCATGTATCTTTAGAGGAAAAATTCGAGATTCAACTACTGAACATGTCTGATAACATCAAACGAGCAATGAAGCTTCATAGGGGCAAGTGAGAGAAAAGTGGTTCTGCATAAAGTCAGAAGAAAATGTTAAAAATCTGGAAATTAAATAAAAATTATATTAATAAGATGGCAATTAAAACTTCATAGTGATATGAAAATTATAGAGATCCAATGAGAAAACTTGCGACAATACCCAAAAATTCCATAATTTAC
Organism: Argiope aurantia; assembly: GCA_026543865.1. NCBI lineage: Eukaryota > Metazoa > Arthropoda > Arachnida > Araneae > Araneidae > Argiope > Argiope aurantia. The sequence goes on along the minus strand of JAPMOR010114994.1, from coordinate 1,000,520 downwards.
AATTTAAATTTAATTCAAATTTTAAAATGAATTTTACTACCTCGATTCCCATTTTACTGATACAACTCGGTTTTTCATATTTGGCTCCCACATGTGAAATAAAATGGATGTGCACAGAGAGTAAAAAACAAACATAACAAGCAAATACCTCTTTTTTATATATTTTCGTCAAATTTAAAATTTCAAAAAGCGATATGTCAAAATGATAAGCAAAGAGAGATATAACCATTAAAATTGTAAAAAAAAAAAAAAATTCTGTAGTTTCAGAAAATGTATAAGCAATTTTGAAAGGTTTATTAAAATTATTTAAAATATATAATTTATATGCATTTATGATATATATAAAAATGTTTCAATACGAGAAAAAAATCAAATATTTTTCCCCATATACGAAATATACAATACTCGTATACGAAATATACATATACAATCATAAAAAGAAATCTATCTCGAGATTTTGACAAATCTAAACGATTCAGATCTACTGAATCTAAAAAATAGACTTTTAGAATTGTGCCTGTGAACAAGGCAGCTCACAAATACTTTGACCACACAGGTGAAATTCGGTATATGGACGGCAATCCCAAATTTGTACATTGCCTTCAAATTTTGAACGCAATCTATTTACAAGAAGTAGCTTTATCCGACTAATAAAAAGTAAACACGATAAAGGATATGAATATATAATAGTATAATATATCGAAAAAATTGCTACGAAGTTATAACATCTAAACTTTAGATCTGTCTGAAATATTAAACCAAATCTGCAAATGAGTAGACTATCTTACATTTACATGCCTGGGAAGACAATGACTCTGAAATATATTGATTTAGATAAATGAAATTGGGATGTGATCTTGTTACTAAATCATTGCTTTTTTTCCCAAAAAAGCATACAATTCAAAATGTTCAAAAGGCATGCTCGCTTTTATTTGCTATGTAAAGAAGCACTATGCGATCATGCATTGGGCTATGAAAATAAAAATTTGAGCACTCCTGACGTTCATGAATTTTCTCAATGTCCAGAATTACTGCAACCAAGAAGAGAGATAGCATGCTTTTTGTGAAGTAGACGAAAACACTTCGAGGCGTTTCTTCTGCAATAATAAGCTCCAAATATACTGAGGGAAACAATACAGTTTTGATTAATTGATAGAAGTTTAAAGTTTTAAAAATTCCGTTATTAGAGAGGGCCTATTACCTGAAAAAGTAATGACGTTTTATGTTTAGTAGCTTTACATTCAAAGGTATGCCCTGTAAAGCCTTTGAAGAATTTGTGTGTCCTTTTGCTGTTTATAGATAGCATGTCAACCTAAAACCAACACGTTTAAATTTTGCATAATTAATGTAAAGCTAATGTAAATCAACTCGCATGAATAAAAAGGAAAACTGCTGAATTAAAGAAGCTCTGAAAATAGTGAGAGAGGACCATAAAGCCACAATGAATCAAAAAAAGAAGCAAAGAATATCAAACTTTCATTTTATAAATGTGATACATTCCAAATTTATTAGAGATTTTCTATCTGAGCTTCACACTTTTACAATATTTGTTGAGTAAATTTTATGAATATATTCAGACAGTTCTTTGAAGAATACATGTAAAGATATATTTTTTAATTATTTCTACTAGATGGGCATTAGTTTAAGTTTTAATAGCTTTGCTTTGAAAAACAAAATGTAGAATTTATGCTATTATTTTAAAAGGATGTGTACTTCATTTTTTTTATGTGAAAACCATAACCAAAAAAACTCTTATAAAAATATCTAAAACCATAATAAACTATCGCACATACTCATTTATTACAATAATAGAGTTTCATTTTCCAATGCAGCCGTTTATAGAATGCAGTAAATTTGTTGCCTTTCTTTAAAATTTATCAGAAAACCGCAATATATTTTCTCGTTTCCGTTAGATGGCACTTTCTGAACTATATTTTAAAATATCGTCAGAAAAGCAATTTCTGTGGTTCTTATAGCCTATTTCAGACAAGTTTGTTTCGTATTCATCATGTATATGGCATATGCATGATATATGCTGCATTTCTATATGATACTGTGCTTTTTATTTAGGTTTTTTTTTAAAAAATCTGTTTGAAAATAGCAATACATCTCTTTTGTAAAAACTTGATTCACAAAAGATAAGCTAAGAACAAAAAAAACAATATTCATAATGACAGGCTGGCACAAAAAAAAATTGTGATACTTCTCGTTTCTATCAAGATATTTTGTCATTTTTATAGGGAAAGTTTCTCACAGAACTGAAAATGAAAACAATTCTCAACCTTTTAATATTTAGAACAAATATTCTCATATCAAATTTAATCATTCATCTTTAAATGCATTTTATGTAACTGAATTTTAAATTCAAAATATCTTATTATTAATGATTACAAAATGAGTTTTCGTTTTGATTCCACATACAGTTTCCCATAATAATAGCATCTATGAGTAATTTAATTTTTTAAATTAAAAATAAGGCCATGCACTTAGCATATTATACATGGAAAAATGGCTAAAAGGTTAATATATTATTTCTTGTATTTCTGTTTCTTTATGCATAAATAATTAAATTCTTCCAGCTGTTTCAGAATCAAAATACTTTTGTCAGTTCTTAATCCTTTTTTAACAAAAAATAAGGTTAGTTTGAAGTCAACGTCAGGATAAAATTACAATAAAAACATGACATTATTGAAATTTTCTAGCTTTCTGTAGAACTTGATGCAGATTATTAATTTTCCTTAATGTGATAAATTTCAGAGCTTAAATTTAAAGTTTTTAGAAGATATTATGAGAAAATTAACTGATTTTCCATGACTTTGAAATAAATTTAAGTAAAATTCAAACCTTGCCATATTTGAAACTTCAGTATCTATATGTTGAGTTATAGAGTAAACTCATAGAAAATTCAGTCGTAATAGGAAGTCATAATCAGTTCAATTTAAAACTGAACAGCAATTTCTTGTTCTGTTAAAGCTTATTTGATTTTGCGTGAACCCAAGAAATGACAATTTGATAGAAACAACTCTCAAAGGAATTTTCAAAGCAGAAAGAGAGCAAAATAGTATGCTTGTAAACTGTAAGAATCCTGATTTTGAAGTAAAACCGAATCTAAGTTTCATGAATTTCTTGACTAGAAGTGTATGATAAGTTAAATTACAACTATTAAATCCCGAGAAGCGGTTAAATCCAAAGGTATGCTTTTCCTAAAAGTTAAAGTCCTTTTTGGACTTGAAATTATGAGTACATCAATAATTCCTTTTAAGAATCCTAATAATTCAAATTTAATACTACATATAGATGAATTTAGCAATTATTTGTTTTTCCGGGAAATTCGACCGTCTTTCAAATCAATCAAATCTGTTTTTTTTCTTTTTGAGTAATTTGTTATCCGTAATTCTCTCAAAATTTCAGTTTAATACAACAAATTCTGATAAATTTTAATGCTATTTTGACAAAGTGAAAAAAAAAACGTTGAAAGAAACTACCCGGTTTATCCAACTTCTAATTGCACATTCTCTTTCGTACTATTGTGATATTATTTTCAAGTCCATCATGAAAACAGCACAGATGATAAAAAGAATCTATTTTTATCAGCTGTGAATAATGAAAGAAGATCGTACAGTTAAATATGTCTTGAAACAATGAAAATAGTTTAAATTGTATATTAATAATGATATTTGTATTTGATAAGACGAGCAAAAATTATTATAAAAATAATAAATTTTCTGGAAAATCTGTCAAAAAATTAATATCATTAAAAAGATAATTAAATTTTAATTATATAAATTTAATTTAAATTATAATTTAATTTAATTAAAACGGTATAATTATTATTAATTATAATTGTTATTAAATTATTATCAATATTAATTTAAAATTAAAACAGTATAAAAATTACTATTGCCAAAAAAACATTTTAGTGAGTTATTACAAAAAAAATTCAAAATCTCTCTAAATTAATAATTTAAAATTTTTGATTAAAATTTTATAAAATGTTTTTTTTTAACCTTTCAAGGTATCTCTGAGAAAAATTTAATATCGTTAACTCAAACGATTTACCCTAAAGAGAGCCAACATATACACATTACCCTTTATTATTGATAGAATTATATAGATAGTAATTTCTTCACTTTTCATTCACATTACTAAAAAGATTCCAGCATATTGCTAAAGCATTTTCCATATCTTAATATATACTTACAATAAAGCGCAATAAGTGTGTGTGTGTGAGAGAGAGAGAGAGTGAGTGTGTGTGTTGGCGCTCTACAGGCTAGACCATTCAACCTACAGCTACCAAATTTGGCACGTATATACTTTGGAGGCCGAGACTGTGCACCTGGGGGTTATTTTTTCAAATTTTTAATTAAAATTTTATTTATTTAAAAATTAAGCGAAATTTTGGCGTGCTTCTGCTATAACTTCCAAAAATATTACCGCACAAAAAAGATTTTTGCATCAAGTTAAAGATCAAACATTAATCTTTTAAATGATACCAATGTTTTAACCTTAAAAATAAATTTTTATTTTTAATGAATTTTTAAATAAATATTTTAACTATATTTTTCAACAATTTTTTTCATACAAAATAAAGATAAAAATTAAGCTGCACGGACACGTTTCGCATTCATAGTAAAAAACTAGCTTTTTTCAAAGTGTTGCCATCACATTGATTATAGCTCCAAATAAAAATAAATTAAATCTTTCTGGAAATGAAATCTGTAAAAATATAATTTTCGGTACGTGTCTGTAGGAAATGAAACAAATATGAAATATTATTTTTTTCTAAGAAATAAATTCAAAAAAAATTATTTTATGATCATTTACATTCTCTATATTATTAATCTAATAAATCAGTTTTATTTTAAGGCAAGTTTTGTTTAATATGAACAGGATATCCATTCAAATCAGGGCCACACAGCTAATTTGTAAACCTTTAGTAAGACACAAATCTGCTAAAATGGTCTAAATGGAAAATGATTACATTTTATGTAACTTGATTCAATAAATGCTCTAATAAATAACGAATTTTTGATTTTACATAAAGTTTCTGCTGTGGAAATCACGATTAACAAAATGTTCTTGAAACACTAATATTTTAAATAAAAAGAGTTAATTTCCAATGAAATAAATAAATCACTTAAACTGACTGATTTATGAAAATTTGACTATTCAATAAAAAAAGGAAAATTTTACATTTTCCATCGATCGTTTCAAAGAAAATAAGCCAATCAGCGCGCAGATTTCTCAAGATTAATTGGCCTAAGATTATGAAAATGTTGCATTTTTCTAAATTTTTAACATTCAAAACTTCATAAATTAGTCTTAGTTGATCGTGGAAAATATAAACATTCATTCATTTATTTAAAATTTGGTGTGTCCAGAATATTTCTCAGAATATGATACTTTACTGCATTAAATTTAGACTTCATAATTTTTGAAATATATTTATAGGTCGGAACAAAATATTATTATTGATTTCATTTCAATCCTTTTGAAAGCAAAACTAAAAACTGAATTTTATGCTGAATCTGAGAAATTTTTGTTCAATTATTCTTTGAGATATTACATAAATTATGAAAAATATTTTGTAGTTCACATAAGACTTATATACCGAGCGATTCTGTTTGTAATACTCATATTCAATAATAATAATAAATAAATAAATAATAAATATGATAAATAAAATAAAACGCCTGGTTGTATTAAAAAATATCTTTATATTAATTGCAATTTCATCATTTCCACTTTAAATTAAAGTTGAAATTTTACCGGAAATGACAACAAATTAGCAAAATATATATAGTAAATTGAATGAAACGATCTAAACAACAGTATAAATTTGGTATGACTATCAAAATTTGAAGATTAAAAATGTTTTGTTTGAGAATCTATTAAGAGACCAGTTACTTAAAATATTTAATTGAAAATTGTAGTGAGCGGTAATACTGGCGAACATGCTGGTCACCAAAGGCGGCTAGTATTAAATAAGTAAAAGTCAGTGTAATATAAAATCTGAACTTTAACAAATAATACATAATACTTTTTATACTCTCAATACAAAATATGAGTTGAAAATAAATTCCAAAATTTCTGTGTTTAAGAAAAAAAAAACTGTCCGTCTTTCCACAAATATTATATAAACAAATAACTATTTAGTTTTCAAGGATAAATCTAAGTAACTTTAAAAATTGACAATAGTTTTTAAATGCTACTTTTAATGTACAAAATAAAATAAAAATAATTTGATCCTTTTTGAAATTACAGATTTCAACGGAAAATAATCAAATTTCTAAAACTGTGCTCCAGAGCAGTATGATTGGGATTGGTACAGAAGTTTATGAATTCTTTACATTTTCAATTAATTTATTTCCTTTCATTATCAATTTATTCATCAAATAAAATCCTTTTGAATCGAATTCTCTTCTTTAATAAAAACAAAAACTCATTGTATATAATACGAAAAGAAAAATGTTTAAAAAACTTACTGAAAATCTCCAGTAATAAATAAGATAAAGTAGTTAAAAATGTATATGCAAAACGTGTTAAACAAGATATAACTTGAAAGCGTTTATTTTTTCATTTACGTAATTGAAGTTTTGTCATCAAAAAGTGATTTCATTTTGCACAAAAAAAGTGATTTTTCTCTATAAATTACATTGCCCGTATATTATAATAAGTAATAAATTCTTATTAAATTTTAGAAAAGTTTATATGTTATTTTTTTATAAATCTTTCAGTTTCTCGCTATAAATTTCCATCATCATACTTCTTTATTAGTGTTTTCCTTGAAACACATAAGGCAGGTGCATGTATTTGATCAAATTCTTGAGTAAACTGATATCCAGAGAATGCATTTCACTGTCAGAGAGTTTTTTCCTTATTTCTTGACATAAAGTTTACGGAAGCTCGTAAATTTCACATCGCGCTCATCAAAGTTGTTGAATAACTTGGAAAACTAAAGCGTAAAAAAGAATATTTTTATGCTTTGTGTAAGAAATAAAGTTAATTACGAAATTAATGTACATTGTTTCTGATTTTATTAAATATATACATAAAAGGAATGAAATTATGTTTACTAAATATTTATGAATATAAAGGTGAGCTTTAAACATTGCCTTTTATAGTCGAACATATTTCCATAAAAATGATACAATTGTTTTTTCGTAAATATCATTTCTATGTTCTGTTATGTATAAAATGTATTAATTTTCATTTTCCATTAGTAGGATGCTGATTTTACTGTTTATTGTTTTATTTTATTTTATTTGTATCTCCGAATTAGTCGGATATATAGATGGATTTTTAAAATCATCTTTATTTCTACAACTTAATTTTGATTAAAAAAAGTTTGATTTGTAAATCAATGACAAAAAAAATAAAGGAATTTATGAATCTTTTATAATGGAATCTTTTATTGTATGCTCCAGTCGTATCCTAGCAACCTTCAAATCCATCTTTTACCTGTTAATGTTAACAAAACTTCAAATTGGTAAATTAAAATTTTTTTAAAATATTTTGAACCACCGTTTTTGGCTAAAACATATATAAATCATTGAATTTATACTTTATGTTTTGTAATTCTTTTAAAAACTGATTTTGTTTGAACTTCAATATATTAAAAACATTTTTAAATTAAAGGCACACAGACGTAACAGAGAAGCGCAAAACCATGTTGCATCCTTTCATCGATCATGCATCACTCATCTCGATAAATACTGCAAAACCCAGATCTCTAATCTTGCAAAATGTGACGATTCGGCAAATGAAAAACATTCCGTTGTTTGTTCGAAACACCGGCATATGTAAAGACCATAATCTTGCAATAACTAATGTATTTCATGAAAAATTATCAATCATATTATTTTAAATGTTGGAAAAATTGAAAATACCGTCATCAAAGAAGCTCAGATTTTTTATCTTAATCACCCGGGGAAATCCATAAAACCCCATCGTCTTCTATGTGATTGTAACAGTCTAACCGCACAAACTTGATTCTGGATTAAATTTTACCTCAATTCATTTGCGTAAACTTACTCTATGACAATTACTTTTACAATTAAAATTACAAATCCTCTACAAGGACAACCGCTTATTATATAATTCCCTTGCTATATTTCAACCCTATCGAATTGCCATGCTCGGGGATAAGGAAATTAAAGATAGAGTATTCCGCAAACCATCCCTCAAATTGGCAAATCGAGAAGCATTTTACTAATTAACCCTAGGAACTTATAAAAAAAGAATTTAATTTTTTATCACTTTACTGTCAATTTAAATTTTTTTATCATTTTAATATCATTCTTCACAAAGCCAAAGTATTCTTTTAAGTTTACTTATATTACTTGACATTTGAATGCGACACTAGAGCTATTTTGGGACGGATTCAGCAATTTTAAACCTCTGTCGTACGACTCAAACTTCTGTACCATACCAACGAGAGGATGTTTCACCAATGACGTCAGATTTAGCGTGTATCTGGCCCACACACACACGACGGATCTTTAATGGAAACAATGAGCTGTTGTCCTTCGGCCTTGAGATTAAGACCTTACCCCTAAGACGTTGTGGTCCATAAGACTTTTATAAATTATCCTCTTCATTTACAAAAATTCTGTGATTGGAAAAATACATCTGCGAACAATATTTAAGGAAATAAATCAATCTATTACCGTATGATTAGTTTAAAATGTTTTAAGCTAATAAATAAATTTATTGCACTTTTTTTTGGTCACCTTGTATGTAGTGGGACAAAATTGAAATCTCAAAAACTGACGCATAAAAATTTATTTTTAACTGTCGATATACGCAGACTTAACACCGAAGGAATAAATTACTATTTGACGAAAAGATTTTATAAAATTATTTTCTTCATCATTTCAAAATATTATGATTCTAACAAAAGTTAATCAAACTTTTCCATCAATTATTCGGTTTAGACATGCCAGTTCTAAGATTTATCTCATTAAAATGAATTATGCATTAATTTTTTTAATAAAATCATGCATTTATAACATGAGCATGAGCAAAAAATATAAAATGAGTTCTACTCATTTGAACTATGTGGTATAAAAAAAATTAAAGAATAAGAATGAATCTATTTGAAAATATTCTATGAAATAGAGTGTCTGTATATAAAAACTCACACATAAATCCATTTCCATTATAAAAATAACATTGAAAGAAGGTATTTACCCACCAATCCTTCCAAACCTTTCCAGTTGAAAAACAAAAAGCTATAGTTTCCATCACTGTACCTTGATGACTTCCTCAAAGAATAGAAAAGTCATTTTTCGAAGGAATTTTAAATCTTAAAGTCAAACAGAAAACTTTATAAAACGATTTTATTAACATTCTCAAATCAGTCTTTAGAAGCGAAGATGCAGAAGAATTCGGTGCAATACGCATTTTTTTTCATGGCATCTTTCATGCGTATATACCTCTGTCTTTCAAAGTGGTCTTTAAGTAAATTGTCTTTAGAAAGGCAAAAAGTAAGAAGTTCAAAATGATTTACGCTTCACAACTTATTTTTAGAACAATATTTATTCTTATACGTATTCGACTTATAAATCTTAAAACTGAATATAAATATGGGAGGCTAAACAAGATTACCATACCTTACAATTTTACTTAAAAACACTTTTTAAAAGTATTTAAATCAGATCTTTGCTCCAGTGAAACATTAGAAAAGATCTTTAGCTTAGCTCCTTTCGTACATTTCCTTGGAGTATTTTTATTTTTTCAAAATAAAAAATTACGACATCAGGCTTTGGGATTAAGAAAGTTCCATCATTTAATACAAATGCAACTACATGTAGAAACATCGATATCTAGGGAGGATATATCTAAAAAAGGGTTGATTTATATTTTTTTTATTTTAAATTCCTTTATAAAACAATTTACAAGTACTATAAAGGAAATTAGGAAATTGGAAATTTCAAAATTTATAGATTGAAAAACTTAAAATTTAAAGTATATTAATTTGATTTATTAACTTTTTCATACCTCATTCGAAACAGAATAATAATGAATTTGCCATCAATTTCTTTATCTGATAATATAAATCAATAAGATTGAAAAACATATAATTTAAGGTATATCAATTTGATTTATTAACTTTCCCATACTTCATTTGATACAGAGGAGTTTTCTCAAACCGTTTATGGATGAAAAAAGATTTTTCTATTTTTATTTTAAATGCAAGAGTAATAGTTATCTAATAATTTTTTTAAATGGCGAACAAACTCTTTGTAAAATTTGTAAACAAAAAGTCTTTCTCAGCGTTTTTACAGATAAAAAAATAATTGTTTGATGGCTCATTATTTAAAATATATTTTTATAATATGATGGTATTTAAGTGTGGAGTTAATGCATATGGATAATTATTTTATTTATCTAATAATATCGAAGCCTTTCTTATGGTCTATAGCTATATAAATGACATAAATTTCAATTTTTTTTCATATTCATAATTATATATTCTTTGAATTATACTAAAAGAATTTACATGCCACACTTTAAATATATGTAAAAGGTTTAAATACATAAAGAAAACTTTATTTCAAAGATTTTTTTTTTCATAATTTAAGCTTAGTGGCATTTATTTATTAAAAAATATTGTTTTAAAAAACAATGAATGTAATGCTTAAATATAGTATATAGTTAGTATTAAACACAATTAAAAATACTGTATACAATCAAATTTTATGTCCTCTATACGCTTCACTTTAAAAACAATAACTATTGAGGCTTTGATATTGAATTAAAACTTGGGAAGGAGAAATTCTGGCATATAACAAAAGTTATTTTTATATAAGTTCTATATATTGGGTTATTCGGAAAGTAATTTCGTTTTTCCCGACAAAGTATTTAATTGTATTTTTTCCGAATCCAACTTCACACTTAAGTCGCATTATCATTATATTTTTTTAGAGCTGATTTAGAGCTTGTATGTGAAAAAGTTCAATTAATTCTACGCAGTAGTTTTTGGTTGGTGCCCTTTTAAACATGGAAAGCAATAAGCAGTATTTTCGTCATATTTTACTTTTTTAATATAGAAAAAGTAAAAATGCTGTTCATGCCAGAAAGAAATTAATCGATGTGTTTGGAGAAGATGTGTTGACAGCACGCCTGTGCCAGAACTGGTTTGCAAAACTTCGATTTTTCATTTTTGATGTCGAAGATGCACCATGCTCTGGAAGGCCAGTTGAAGCTGATAAAGGCATTAGTTGATGCAAATCGGGGAATAACAATACGTGAAATCGGTAAGAGGTTAAATTTATCGTATTCAACTGTTTCTTGAAAGGCCTGGGTTTGACCTCGAAGCTCGATATATGGGTTCCCCATGTTCTCACGGAGAGAAATTTGTGTCGTCACGTTGACGTCTGTCATTCGCTTCTCAAACGTCACGAAAAGTATCCATTTTTGAAGCGCATCATTACTGGGAATGAAAAATGGGTTGTATATAACAATGTCAAACGCAAGAGATCATGGATCAAAAAAGGATGAACCGGCTCAAAGCATTTCCAAAGCCAATATTCATCCAAAAAATGTGCTGCTGTCTGTTTGCTGAGATTTTAAAGGAATCGTGGGTATCGTGGTTTTTTTTTTTTTTTTTTTTTTTTTTTTACTTTTACCGGATAACACAACAATTAATTCGGAAGTCTACTGGACAAACTGAATGATGCACTTCAACAGAAAAGGCTAGAATTAATCAACATAAAACGCCTAGTGTTCCACCAAAATAATGTGAGTAATAATAATAGGAATAATGAGGAATAATGCAACTTCATACAAGTTTGGTCACTCGCCAAAAGCTTTTACAGCTTGAATTGCATACACTGCCACACCCACCATATTCTCCAGATCTGGCGCCTTTGGATTATTATTTGTTCCGGTCATTGCAAAATTTTTTGGACGGTAAAACCTTTACTTCAAATACAGAGGTCAAAAATCACCTGGATCAGTTTTTTGCCAGCAAAGACCAAAAATTTTATGAGCGTGGAATCATGCTACTACTAGAAAGATGGCAAAATGTGTTGGACCAGAATGGGGAATATATAACTTAATGAAATATTTATTCATTATACGAAAATTGTCTTTCATTTTCCCCCCAAAAAATGAAACTACTTTCCGAACAACACAATAGGTCGTTTTGTATCAAATATTGAGCATATTTTACTCCAAAAGAAATACTTTCTCGATATTATATTATATATTACGTTTATTAATTATTTTAAAGTTTTCTGCAAAAATCAGAATTGTATCCCAGTCATTGTTAGAAATGAATAAAGTAGCTAATAAATAGAAATTGACTTTTCTGGTAATTTTAGAATGCACTGGACTCTTATTACAAAAGCTATTAATTTTCATTAAATTTTATAACTCAAAAATAAATAAACGTAATTATAAATATCGCTTTAAATCTTCATAAACATTGAAACTCAATAATAAATCAAAATTGATGAGCTTATTCTATAGTTTGTTATGTTAATAAAATGTTAATAATGTTAATAAACTTTCAAAATGGTAAATTAAAAATAAAATATTTCTAAGCACCCTAAATATATATATGAATAACTGAATTTGTACCATTTTCTTTTGTAGTTCTATTGAAAACTGATTTTCCTTGGTTAAATTTTTTATATATTAATAAACATTTTTAAGCTAAGTGTGATCCGAGATGAAAAGTTTTTTATTGAAAAAGTTAGAAGCTTTTAAAATGAAAACAAAATTAATTTCAACAAGAAACAAGTAACTACGTGATAGTTAAAGTAATTTTTTTTGTCTTGTAACTTAACAAATATTTATAGTCCGGCAGAAGATAGTACACAGTTAGCAAATTATTACACGCATATTTAAAACCTGAATAAAATGCTTGGTTTAAACCTTGAGACACATTACTCCTTATTATAATTTTTTGGCAACGCCTTAAAAAGAATTTTGACATCTAAATAACCATCAAGAAAAAATAAAATATTTAAAAAAATTTATCCAACTTTTCAAGTGTAAAATATATTACTTATGTTAAAAAGACCTAAAAACTATTAAGTATCAATTAAATTAATAATTATTGATTAAAGAAATAAGAAATATCAATTAAATAAATATAACTTTAATTATATCACGTAGAGACTAATTATATTTGAATAGTTTACGAAATTTATAATTACCAAATTTTTTCAACCGGAAATTTTCGGAAATAATACTTGAAACTCTTATTATGATACACATATAACAACAAAATTGCATAATCTAAATATATAAATTTATTTTATTGGCAAAATCAATTTACAGAATATAAATAACAAAAATATGCTTACATTGAATTAAGCAGTTAAACTCTGAAAATAAATTAAGGAATGAATCGTAAATAGATACATAGTTTATATACCACAAAAGTGAAAATAATAAATCAATAATTTACTCCTTTGCAGCATGTTAATGCTCATGTTATCATTATTTGATTTTATAGACAATGCAAAATTGTATTTAAAGCATGTAAAATTCAAAACTGTCGGTCTGTTGATAAAATCCCAAATTAAATAAATTAAAAGGCTTTAATTTTTTTCTAATTCAAGATAACAACTTCTACTATATAGCCATTAATTTGCAACTTCCTGGAAGACTTTGAAAATTTTATGAGAATCCACTCAAAAAAGTAATTCATTTATCTTTATGAATGAAACATTTTCCTTCCATAAAAGAAAAATGCTAACATTTTATCCTAAAATCTATCAGGACTAAAATTTAGCAGATGAAGTCTCGAGTTGTGCACACCTTTTTCTTCAACAGGAGTTATTTTAATAACGACCTCCATTAAATCTGAAAGAGATACTAAAATGAAAGAGCTCCGTTTATTACAAACAATAAAAAGAAGACATAAACATTGTGCAGACTGGCGTGTGAAGTGGAATTTTTGTATTCTTTTGAATATTAATTTGTCTACGCGAATTTTGAAATTAGGTTCTACCAGATGTAATAGAGAAATAAAGTAGGCAACACAAGCGGTTAAAACGCTTGCAAATAATAATTACCTTGATGAGAATAAGAGAGAATATGATGAGATAATATTTGAAAAATAATTACTCTTCTTATTAACTGCAAATCTACCTTTGCTTTTAATGCTTAACAGTGAATTAAAAATAAAGTTTTCAGTTCCCAGCGAATTTCTTACGTTCTTTATGGGACTTTTGCAATAAATTTTTGAAGCCGTTGAGACTCTATTGTTGTTATAAATATATAGCAAAGTTTCAGAAAAAGTGGATTAAAATGAATTCTTAATGTAAGAACATGTCCCAGCTATTAAAATGTGATAATTAAATTTTAAGCACACTTTAAGTGTTTATATATTGAATATGTGTCTTCTCCTGCATGTTTTTATTTTTATAGAAAAATGCAAAAATTCGAGTTCATATTATGGAAAAAATTATACTATTATTCTTTTAGAAAGTCAGACAAGTAATCATTGGAAGAAATATTTTGATAGCGATAGCATTTTGGTAGATAGAATCTTGCGAATACTTCCTATAGTTACTACTTTCAGCATTCCAACTTTTATTAAAAGAAAAATAAAATGTTTCAAATATTTCAAAATAAATAAAAACGACAACACTACAAATGGTTTTTGATATTATTTAACCATAGATTTTAAGTACCGACTTTCAATTAAAAAATATCTAGACATTGTTTTCTCTTCGAAACGAAAAGTAATCTACTAATGGATCTTTATCTACAGCAGATCTTATTTTTATAAAATTATAAAGAGCAAAGGTGAAAGAAAATTTTTTTAAGTAGTATATCCTTGTTAAAATGAATGCAGTTCAAAAGATAATTGTTATAAATATCGAAGTTTTGCTTTATATCCTTTAATTTTAACTGGTTTCATTTATCCTTTTAGAGCTGCATACACATCTACTGTGAGAATGACAATACATTTCAAAGCCCCTACAATAACAGGGCATTTTTGTGAATATGAATTCTTGAAGCTCTTTTATGAAATCTCAGCAAAATATAGCTTAATTTCTTTCAAACTAAATTTAAAATTTTTCTTGGCTTGTTACTAATGATGCTTCCCTATTACTGCAAGATATTATATGATATATCAATGATATTGTTCAATTATCTGAAGGATAATCCATGTCTTGAAAATGTTATGATAATATTTTGGAGCATTTTGTGCTAATAGGATTATAATATATCTATTTGACTGAACTAGTTTTTATGTATTTCTCCAAAGTAATGTGTTGCTTTTTGTTCCCATCGATGGGTTAGCAGCCCTACATCCTTTTAGTAAGATTGTCCACTTAGATAGAGATTTCTACTAGTTGCTCTATCTGAATCTTCAATAAAATATATTCAAGACACATATTAAAAATATAATTTAGCCTGTTTTGAAGATTTCGAATATAGCAAGATTTTTTTTTCTTGGAGGAATGCTCAAAGGAATATGGAGTGGCCTTTGATTCTGATCATTGTACATTAAATAAAAAATATAAGATTTTACTTTTAATTGCTTGTGTTAAAAATAGGGCGAGATTTCACATTTGTAGTTGAGAAAAAATGAGACTAGAATAATGATCTTTGAAAAAAAATCAACAGTTAAAATTATATGTATTCCGTATAACGTATTCAAAATCTCGAGTAGAAATAATTAAGTTGTTGTTTCCAATGGCACTTGTCATAGACAAGCCTGCTGCCTTTAGAAAACTGTGATTTTTTAAGCCAAGAGAGCATCATCTAAGGCCAAGAGCATGACTCAGCTACGCACACGTCACAACCCTTCTTATGGGGCGGGCCTCATTCATCCATTTCATTCACTCATCCACAAATCGTAACTTAGATCTGAATCAGAGAACGATCACCCCTGATCCAGTGGTATTACTCTCGACATGAAGGACTTTGTGATCACGACTGATTTATACATGCACCAGCCACCACACACACACACACACGGAGAGACTTCGGCCGGCTGGATTCGAGATCGCAACCTAAGGGACGCGAATCCAACGCACACCAACTAGGCTATCCCGGCTCTAAAACAACAAACTAAAACATTCTTATGATATTAATGAATGAATTTGAAATAATTGCAATTATACTAGTATTATCTGATAAACAAAAATTGATACAGTCAATCAACTTTTATATGTATTATAGGGAAAATCATCTGAAGTTACTTTATTCCTTTACATATCTTTCAAATAATGTTGGCCGTAATTAGTGTGATTGGATTCAGAAAAGTTTCATTTGAGGCATCATTCCAGCCTCATTTGTATCCTAGCAAACCTTAAAAGAAATGTTGATAACATCATTAGAGCTTTGTACTAATACTTTTCGCTTCTACGTAGTATACACAATATATTATGTTTAAAGATTTGAGACACAATTTACAATGACGCTTAAAATATACTTCCTATTGAATTAAACAATTCATCAATAAAGCTGAAAGTATATTTAGTTTTAGTGTAATTAAAGCACAAAACACATTTAATATTATGTTAGAGGATTTTATTAAGTCCTTAATTTAATTTTTATTTTAATCAATATTTAGTGTAATATTTTAATGATTTTTGGCGATCTGTTGTTGTTGTTACTTATGTCACTTTACAAGCCCGCTGACAGATCTGTCAGCGATTTAAGCCAAGTGAGCGACTCTTGTTTTTACAGTAGCTCCAAAAGTACGACTTAGCTGCTTTATGTGTCACATTCGCTTATACAACCCCTTTTCACAAGGATGGGAAATCACACACCTCACAGATAGAGCTCAAAAGAAGAGCAACCATGCCCGAACCGGGGCTCGACACCCAAATCACGGGGAAGACGAGCTACCCCTATGCCAGAACACCGTCTTTGCGACGATCTTAATGATAGCGTCAATTAATATCAATAACATTAATCAAGTCGACCAACTTTGAGGAACTACATCTTATCACAGCAAATAAAAGTACCATTTTTATTTGTACTTTTACAATTAATAGGGATTATTCTGATTGGTTCACTGTAAACTATGAAATTTCATAGCTAATATTCGATCAGAAATTTTTGACGAATTATAGAAGTTATATTTTTATTCATGTTCGTATAATTACTCCTATAACGATTAAGAAGTGAAAAGTTTTATTATTGCAAATATTGATATAAAATTATTTATTTCCTCACGCATTTATAATTTTACTACGTCAGAAAAAGATCAAGGTATTACTTTTTTCTTTTCTATCTGAAGAATTATGAAAGCATCGCTTGACATAAAAACAAACGAAAAGGTTTAATTTTTTTTTCATCGAACATAATAACCATAATTTAACATTGGTCAATCACCAATTTAATATAATCTTTCTGTTTCAAGTATGCAATAATTTTTTTAAAGAAATTCATAAACTTTTATTGAACAGATAAAAATGGATATCTTTCTTTGTAAAGACACTGGCCTAAAATTCAGTAAATCTTAGTATCTAGAAATAAATTTATTCAAGACAATTTTATTCAAATTACGTGTATATCCAAATAGTGAAACATAAATTCATTTCCATTACAAAGGTTGCGAAAAAAGTATTCTCATAATATTTTCTCCGACCATTAGATAAACGGAAGTATCTATATATATATATATCTTTTCCATCACTGCCTAAAAGAGGTTTCTTCGCTTCGTAGAAAAGTATATTTCTCAAAGGTATTAAAGTTCTTAAAGGGAAAAGGAAAGCTCTATAAAATGCTCGCATTTGTATGATAAGATTCATTCCTAGAAGTTAAGAAGAAAAATCCAGTGAAAAGTGCGTTTCATTTTTAATGTATGAACCTCTAAATATTTCAACGAATCAAAAGGCTGTTTAAGTATATCGCCATTAAAAAGCAGAAAGCAAACGTTAAAATATTTTATATTCTCTTGACTAATTCTGGAGAAATTTTTTTGTGAATATATTAGTTTCATACATATTACCGATGAATAAAATAGCAGGAATTTTAAACTCGGAGCAAAATTATCATAAGGCAAAAATTTTGATGAAATTACTTTATATGTCTTTCTATCCTTTTCTTCCGATGTTTTCTTGAAATAATTTCCCTTCCAGTAAATAAAAAAAATTGGAAAATTTTCAAGATTTATTTTAAAATGTGATAAAAGAGAAAATAAGAGAATTGTCTGTATGATAAAATGGAAATATGTGTAACTATTTAAGAAGGTGCAAACATCAGCTATGGAGAATAATTATCTGGAGCAATGGATTTATAACTGCAATATTATGACAGAAATTTACATTTTCACTTTATTTCAACAGAAATATATATGATATCAATACAAATTAATTTAATTTCTAACAATACTTTTATCCAAGATTGGTTGCGAAAATGAATTAGTCTTTCTCTGAGCTTATGTGCAAATTCAAAATAAAAAAATGTAGTCAGATCAGGATAACAGATCAGCTCAAAATCTTATGTAACGACTTATTAGCACAAAACATGTTCTTATTATACTTTCAAGATATTGTGCACCAATATCGAGCAATAACTATGGAGATATCTTGCAGTAATCATGCAATATCCTGTGTTAAAAAAGCCTATTTCAAAATAAGGGCATAAAAGACAACAACAATTTTTACTTTCTCGTACACGAATTACAAATAAAATATAATAATAGATTAGTCAAAATGTTTGAACTCGAGATTTTGAAAATTCTGCATGTTTTAGACCTCCCTGAGTTTTAAAAAGCCATATTTGGAAAATGTCTATCTGTCTGTGACAAATATAACTGAAAACCGCTTTGAGCTAGATAAAATTTGGTATATCAAATTAAAACCAAATTCGTAGATTTCTATCAATTTTTAATCAAAATCCTCTCAGAGGAAATCTATCTGTTCGGTTGTACGTATATAAATTCACACTTTAACTGCAAAACAAATAGAGCTAGATTTATTAGAGAACTTATTTTTACATCAATTATGAAATATACCAAAATTATTTAGAAGAATAAGTAGATTTTTTTAAAAAAATTTAGATATAATGGGAAAATAGAACCTTTGAGAATAATTTTATATTTGTGTCATAAGAGTTTTAGCTTTAAACGTCAAAGATATGAAGACACATTTCTAAACAATGAAGTAATATGTAGATTAAGGCGAAGAAAATCCTGTTAACATACATGACAAAGCTGTAAACGCATCATTACTTCGAGTAAATAGTATTTATCCAACAATATTCGAAAGCAATGAATGGATATGAAGATACTCCTATTTAAAAATGATCGCACTCTAAATAGCTGTTGTTCTAGTTGGATTTTCTATAGATTTTTGACGGAAATGGTTCCACTCATAGATTTAAATTACTGCCAACACGTCTTTGAATATTGCAATAATGGCTGTTAAATATTCAGATCTGCGTTGAAATCTTTTCCTTCAATTAGTTGAGTACTTCTAATATCGCTTACTTTCATCTCGAAAACATTGGCATCAACATGAATTTTCAATAATCAGGATTAAATATTTCGTTTCAAATTACAGAGAAGATAAATCCACGCTTTTCGTAGAATGAAGACTCATAGGTTATTTCTAGTATACCCCCCCCCTCTCATCTTATACCTGGCTGTTAGCAAACGTTACTATATAGAGAAAGTAATTACGATCTAGAAATTCAAACGAGGCAAAGAGAGTAGAGTCACTGTTCCCTAGAGACTTGCGATTTCCTGAGGGTTGGGGGCGTATCAAACACTCTCAATAGGCTTGATTTGATAGATGGAATTGAATTGAAAGATGATGCTAATTGTTTATTATATCTTTATTTCTGCACTAGGAAATAATTAATTAGAAGTAATATTAAGATTAAAAGTGATGTTAAAATATTATGTAATAAATTTCTTTGAAGAAATTTAAAATATTTTCTAGATATATTATGTAATTTAATGGACAATGTTATCAAAAAAAGATAAGATAAAGAATAAAAATGATTGTTTTAAAATTATACAAAACTGTATTTATTAGTATAATGATATATTTAAGACACTGGTCATTTAAATATGCTAGAAAGTGTAAGAATTTCTAGCATTGGTTGATAATTTTTTAAAAAATTAATTAAGAAAACCAAAAATAATCCCTGATTATAAATAGAATTGCTCCGATTTAAACAATAATAAATTACGAAAAATCATAAAATCATTTATAGTAAATATAGCATATATTACCATTAATACTACATTTGCTTAAACAACCTGTTCGAAAAGCAAATGAAAACTTCAGAATAAGGATAAGAATAAACAATAACTGTTGATAAGTACTGACTTTAACGAGATTTCTATCCTTTAAAATTCTATCCTTTTCTATTCTTTCTATTCTATCTATCTTTCTTCTTCATCTCAACCTTTACGACATCAATATAATGTTCTTATTAAAACGTATATTAAATTATACAATAACATATATCAATACAATGTTCTTATGTCTTCTAGGTCTGATATGACTTCTTTCTGGAGAAATGTATGTAAATGAGGTGGTGAATTTTCTTCTAAATGTTTTTGCCATTTTGAAAACAAAGAAAAGTCTGTGAGGCAAATTTGGTAAATTTCGATACGTTTTAATGCCTTTTGAAAGTATTTAAGCAAAGCAAAATTTCCTGATTTGATGCTATGGGATTCATTTTTATCAGTCAAAACACAAGACATAAAATTTTATTAAAGAGCAATGCTTTTGAGAAAATAAGGGTAAATAATTGAGTGAAATGAGCTTTCGTCAATGTTTATCCTCATCATTCAAAAGATAAATTACATGAATCAAAGTATTCATTGCATCATGTCCATTTCTAACGAATCTTAATGAGCACAAAGTTTTTGATCATCTCTGGTGGAAATTTTGCCATGTTTGAAAAATCAGTACAATCAAATCAATTGTCAATAGAAGATAATAGAATAAAATATCCCCCTTTTAAATGTAAATAAATACATGAAAGTATAAAACTAGAAATTTGTTATTACCTTTTTTATCTTCTTATTTGTTAGAAAAGAAAAAGTCATTTAGTAAAGTAATTGGAGAATACTAATTGCCATTGTAATTTGGGTATCAAATGCCAATATAATGAAAGCTAATAATAATGTGTCATCTTCAACCATATATCAGACATTCCATGTTCTCTGTATTTAAATTTTCGAAATAATACACGTGATTCACAATTAAGTCTGTCATCATTATTTCTAAATAATGTCGAAAATGCAATTGGAGAGTCGCAAGTTTGGAGAGCATTAGCGTCAGAAACCACCTGTTTAGAATTCTAAATCCTGGACAGTATATTCTCTGTCATTGAGAGAGTCACGAATTGTTGATGGGCAATCTCCAAAATAAACACAATTAACGCGATTGCTAATTGTAACAGAGACTAGAATGCAGACTGTTGGTAAAGTTACAAAGCAGCTAGATTACGTGAACAGATTGTGAATTCAAGTGCTTTATTTTAGCAAAGCAAACTGATAGGTTTTTGAAATCTATATAATTCTGCTTTGTAACTGAGAAAGTTTTATGTACATTACTTTTAGGAAAATTACTTAATGGAATGGATCTCAAGTTCTTTGACTTCCTCTAAATTTCTGTATATGTTATCCAGTTGAGTTCGACTAGAATTCAAAATTATTTCTTTCAAAATGCAACATCGTTATATATTGCATATACGATGATGTTCAGAAGTAATAAAACTCTCGAAAGATTTTTACTCCTTATGTCTCATAACAAGAATAGTAGTTAATGAAATTAATTGACCCATAACGATAGTAGCAAAAAACAATAATTTAGAACAATAATAAATATAAATAAAAAATACAATAAAATGAAAAAAATACAAACAATTAATACTGCATTTTGAATTGTTGATATAGGTAGAATTCCTAAACTGTGAGACGTTTTTTTTATTCATCTAATAAGAAATGGTTTGATGGTACTTGAAACTTGTTTTATGGATATTCTTTTTTTCTTTAATCTGGCATAATGTAGATTTGGTAACTGCAATGGCGTGAGATACAGATCTTAAGTTGCATCGTCTGTGAAAGGAATAAGGCTACTTTTTTCTCCATATTCTTCGCATGTACATTTAGATTTTTAAAAAAACTAACCTCCGATTTACTTTGACATCTATTTTTGAAAGTACAATTTTGAAATAATCATTCTGTTGCACTTACATAATGGCAGTTTACATAATTCAACCTTTCTATAATTTTTTATACATCAGAAACTGGACAGTCGCAAATCAATCTTTACTTGAAAACTCTCTCTCTTCTTTTTTTTTATCTTATTAATTCAGTTGGTTGATATTCAACTGAAATGAAACAATTGCTTTGATCAGTAGATGAAATTAGAAAAATAGCTATGATTCGTAATATTCAGTTTCAAAATAAAAATTGAAAAATATGTCAAAACAAATAACAAGAAATATTTCTTTTGTTTGATGGTTTAATAGTTTGAGCTATAAATAGAACTTGCAGTTGCATTTGCCAATAACTACTGTTTACATATTCACCTACAATTTTTATTAAGGTAAAGAGAGAAAAATTTTAAGAAATTTATTTATATTTGAAACAAATTTATTTATTTTTACTTTAGTCTTAGTCATTAGAAAATATTCAAATAATTCTTAATAAACGATTCAAAATAAACCTTATAACAGAAGATTTCAGAATAGTAACTGTCTCATTTATCTCTAAATTATTTATTATTCAAAATTATTCGAATGATCGAAAATTTGGAAAAAGAAAGGCACATAATAATATTTCAAAACCAAATATCAATGTTTCATATTTAATTGAATCTCCTATGACTTTATTCAATACTTTTAGTCTTAAATTCATGCCATAACTAATTACTATGCTGTATCTGGGTTGTTAAAAAGACCGATTTTCAATTTTTAGCTCTTTAAAAGGAACCATAAATTGCCGATATTATTAAGACTTAGTAATGCTCTGACTTTACAATATCTTCATCTTGTTTCAGAAAAATAGCCTTTGGCAATCTTTAAAGAATGTTTTAGGTCATTATCTTACAGAAAGTTTACCATTTTTCCATACGTATATTTCAAATTTTTCATATTATAGAAAGCATTCGAATGTACATACTTCCCTTTACTTTGCTATCGATAGGCCGACGGTAAAATAACATTTTTATTTTTATTTAAATTTCATCAACATCTTTATAGGGCAAACATCATCATATCAATAGAGTTTCTAATTCTGTCTTTAACTGTCTGTAGAAGTTTGATCTGCTTAAGAACTTCAGATGGTTGTTATCACGTGATTGCCATGAATCCTCCGAAAATGTTATTTTGAAAACCACATATTCATTGACAAATTTCATTTGGATATGAATGTATTTTTAATAAAATTTATCAGTCCTTAGCTCTTGATTCGAGAGTGAACATAGCTCACTTATTCAGCTTCAAGTCTTCTATAATCTCTCCTACGGATATATAATTATTTTTATATGTCAGACATAAAATTATGGAAGCTTTCTTTACATCTGTTTTCGAATTTCTGCCTTCACCAGTGTTGTTTTCAATATCTCCCATATTGTTAGAACTGATTCATACAGTTTCAAGTCTTCTCTCCTGATAATTTATCTTTCCTTTCCTTTGTTAATCTTAAAACCACGAAAGCTCTCCTTGTACTTGTTTTCATATTTTTGCTTCGCCTACACTTGTTTTCGAAGGATCCTAAGCCTTTAGAATTGATGCATTCAATTTCAAAGCTTCTATAATCTCTTCTAACTATATATAATCTCTTTCCTGTGTCATTCTTAAAATCTTAGAGTCGTGCATCTATTTCCAGATTTCTACCTCGTCCACTCTTGTTTTCAATGGATCCTGTTGTCTCAAACTTGCTGCACAAATAGTAAATCTCTGTCTGGAATTAGATTATATATTCTTGGATAATTTTTCATGTTATACGCAATCCGTTTGATGATATGGATGAGAAAATCAAAAGAAAATTATAATATATTTGGGTATTATTGCCTTTCAAACCAATAAGCAAATACCAAATAAATCAAAATTTTATATTTTTAAAATTTAACAAAATCAAAAATTAAATTCAATTAGCACTCAATGAAATTATTCCTCGTCATGGGATATTCGAATAATTATGAAAATCTAAAGTTTAATGAGTACAACATGAATCTTTTCTAAAAAGAAATGTTAGATTAATATATAATTAACACTCATATATGATTAAGAATGAGGATTTTTTAAAAATGTATAACGGGAAAATTATGAATTTATCTTTATAAACAAGTAATGGAAATTTAGCATTTTTTCCCAATAACTATGCACAATATTGTGCATATAACGCTTTGAGCATGTGCATGTAGTGAAAGCTTATAAGTCAGTTAACAGTTACGTTACACGAGCACTTGCTTTTGTATTGTGGTCACAACCACAATACAAAACCACAAGGTCTCAGGTTCTATCCTCGATCATAACCAATTCGCCACATGTATAAGAAAATCCCACGTAATTTTAGTAGCAGGAAACGGGCGAGGAATTTTCAGTAAAGAAAGATAAATATAGTGCATATTTATAAAAGTTCAAGTTCAAATGAGGGCAAAAGTAGTGAAGGTTAAAATGTTCAGATTTTCTGTTTCCAATAACTTATTAACTGTTGAAAATTTGAAGGTTATAGAAATAAGGAGAGTGATTGCATTCTCATAATACGAGGCCCAAACCCTGCTGAAGCCTAAATGGGAAAAGATGGATTGTCCTGAAACAATTCATCCGGTTAGAAACATTAAAGAAAATCATCCGTATTTGCACTAAGGTAATTAGGAATGCCAAACAATAGAATCAAATAGAACATTATATAAAAAAAGGTAAAAGTAAATTACATCTCACTTAATAAATCCATAAAACGATATTGCATGATCCAGTCATTTTTTATATGGTTTGATTTTTATATTATTGGGATCGCGAGATCTGTGCAAAATTCTAATTAATTGATCATCCCCTTAAAGGTTCATCCAGAAAACGCATGTCTCAGTCAAAAGATGAAAGCCTAACTGATGTATTTCTTCAATCAGCTTACAATTTTTGATTGAAGAGATAGGTAATTGATTAATTCAACGAATTGATTAGAAATAACTATGGCATATTTAAACAGGATGTTTAGTTTTATCATTCAGAGCACAAATATAGTGTAGATAGGAGAATGTGTGATGTGTACGCGAGTATAGTATGATAGCACTATCTTTTTTTTTAACTTTTTGTATTTGATTCCAAGTTATGCATATCAATTTCTTTTAGGATTTTTATTATTAATTTTCAATAAAGTTTGCTCCCTCCAATTCGATATAAAGCATTTCATAATTTTGAATAATTTGCATTAAAATATTTTTTATAATGCATTTTTTAAAAAAATATTTTTAAGATAGTATTTTATTTTTGTATATTCAGCATACACTATTCATAATTCAATAATTAGAATTTTCATTCGTTGATTTCTTGTATATTGCTTGTCCCATTATATTATTAGGTGATCGGCTAAAATAATGTAATCAATAAATTGAGAATCAATCAATTTTATAATCATTTCATTCAAACAAGGATAATGGTATAAAAATGATTGATTTTTTTAAATTTATTAATTAAGGAAATCTATTAAAAATCGAAATAGGGAAAAACTCCTAGAAAAAGAGAATGATATAGAAATAGATAAATTTTTATTATTAAATCATACTTTTTTAATATCAAAATGAAGAATTTAGAATGTTTTCAATAATACTCATTAACATTCAAACTGCAATTTTCCTGCCATTTTACAGTATTGATAACCTAAGGAATATGCATTATTTCATATTATTATAGTTTGCTAGCTTTTAGGGATAATTATGGATCATTAGAGGTAATTAAAATATAATGCTTTCGAAGTTATTATATGAGTTATGAAACTCCCGATAATTAGCCGGTCATATAGACAGCATTCATATTGCATTAGAATATATTTTTGCTTATAGCATTTGAAAAGCATTAAATAGGAATTAAGAAGAAGCTTTGTTCACTACTTACAGACATTTTAATTTATGTTTGAACTATTTGCAATAATGCGAATTTAGTTAATGAGATATTAGAATGCCTGCTCTATATAGCAAAGATATGAGCAGATTATTGCCAAACAATTGAGGTGATCGGGCCTCAGGTAGAGAAAAGTTTGAAAATTATGTCGAAATATAACAATTTCAAAGATGTAAAAAAATAACGTGTCGCATGCGACAGTGAGAGATTTTAGTAAGGGAATGGAGTAATTTCGTTCCATACAACCTTCAAGGATTTTTGTCA
Organism: Argiope aurantia; assembly: GCA_026543865.1. Lineage (NCBI taxonomy): Eukaryota > Metazoa > Arthropoda > Arachnida > Araneae > Araneidae > Argiope > Argiope aurantia. The sequence continues at coordinate 974,240 of JAPMOR010114994.1, read as the reverse complement.
GTAATAGAAAATTAAAATATAAAGCTACAAACATTTTTTTTATTTAATTTCTCTCCGAGGCACATTTAAGCCTTGAAAGTTGATACAAGCAATGAGAATTTGTCCGTAAAATATTTTGAGAGGTTTTTATAAATAAAAAATTAGGACTTTTTAGGACTTAGGAAGAGAATAAAAAATGTTTTATTTATCATTGTATGCAGTTTTGCCTTCTAATTTTTTAGCCAATGCATTTAACCGAATACATTTCAGGTTGCTCAAAGCATTTTTAGGTTAGTTTAATCTCTCTTTCTTCTTTAAAAAGAGATTCTTCTTAAAGATTTAATTGTCTCATATAATTTTAATTTTTGACTTTTTCTTGTGTCTGTGACCCCGACTAAACTGGAACTCTGTAAATAGAAAATATTTTGAATTGTTAGCTATGTTTTCCGGACCAAGGTTTTGGGCTTGATGATAAACTTTGACTACACTTTTCTAAATTTGGCGACATATGAGATGATATATTTTTCCACTTGGTGTCTTGAAATTTCAACTCTTTTCTAAAAAATTTGTGAATCTTCCGAGATTATATAAAAACCTTTCTGAAGTCCCTGGGGTATGGAGGACACCTGATCATCTGTGTCTGTGACCACGACTAAACTGCTGGAAATTGAAGAACATTTGCTGCATAGTGTATTTATCTGTAAGATAACTAGTTGGTTGTTGTGGTAGTGTATTGAGGAATGGGTTGTTTTTGCTGTAATAACTATAAATAAATTTCTATTTGTGCGATCTAAAATTTAATTTGTTCCATGAACCATATGAATCATAACTGTACATTTCATTTTCCATCTAACTTTTTGTATTATTTTGATCTATGACTATCTCTGGGAACCATGCCATCATTAATCAAGGTCAAAATTAATATTTCTTTGTTCATCAAATCTTTCAATTACAAAAGTCGTAATTGACTAAAGCTACAGGGTGTCCCACAAGATATGCCGCACCTAATATTTACAGATTGAAATAGAACAAGCCAAAATGAGTGTTTTGATATATAACATGAAGGGTCTTCGAATATAGCGACATTATCTAATTACACGAAGAACGTTAATTATTTAATACAGTTTGTATTCTAAATTATGATGCATACGACGATTGCACAACATGGGAGCTTTCCTAGGTCTTCCAAACTATGAGAGAAAAAGCGCATCTGCAAGTGAATAGCAAAACCCTGCATTGTAAGATAAGGCTAAAATACGGCTTTGATAAGTCGCGAGTTAGCTGCGTAAGAAATTACTATGTATTGTATGTAATCGCTGTAGCTCTAAAATGAGCAGATATTCCATTAAGCATCGTGTTTTCATGGTACTGACTTATCATGAATAGCAAACACCAGTGACTGTGGGGAAAGAAATTCAAGGAAAAATTCGGCAATCACCACAATATAAACGGCAGTACGACGATCAAAAGTAAGTACAATCTCTTAGCAGAACATTTTCACCATAGACTGATTTGGTTGGATTCCATTACAAAAACAGACAATGGTATAGAGTGGCCTTCTTACTTTCCGGATCTTAACCCGTGCAACTCTTTTTATGAGGACATCTGAAAGACAGTATATCTCACAACACTGGATGACTTAAAAGTATTAATCAAAACCAATGTCAAATAAATTGGAACACACACTTTGCAGAAAACAATTGCGAAAATCGATTCCACAATTTGCCATGCCATTTTTTCGAACGATCGACATTTCAAAAATCTGTTGTATTGAAAGTTCTCAGTAAAGATGGATTTTCACTTGGTGTTTTCCCCCTCATTTCTTGAAGTTTTCATAGTGCAAGCTTCATACATTAATTAGACTATGACGCTACATTTGAGGACCCCCACATATTAGGCCTCAAAATACTCGTCTTGATGTATTCTATCCGAATCTACAAATATTAGACGCTGCATACCTTGTGCAATACACTGTACTTTCTTCAATATTCGAGCTGTTTCTGGATACTGGAGTTTCTAAGCAGTTGGTGTAAGATCTGGGAGGGTTGGCTTTACAATATTTACTCATGTTAGAATTTTGAATAGGGTTCTTTCAGACTGGCTCAGAGATTATGAGCCATTTAAAATTTAGGATTCTATTTTTTAATTGAAATTTAAAGTATTAACTTTCCAATGATTGTTTGAATTCCTAATTTTTCAATTGTCCAAGTTCCCTTTTATTAATACTTTTCCATTAATATTTATTTCCTGCAAATTTTATATGCTAATCCATTTTTAAAATGCGAATTTAATTATGTTTAAATATATTATATATTTACTTATAATAATTTGGAAGTAAAATATTTTGAAATTATAGTTGTCATGTCTTCCGATGCCACTTTCAGAATCACATTGCTTGGTAGTAAGGTTCTTCAGCTAGAATGTTTCGATATCCAATTCCGCTAAAGATCCCCCAAGTATTTGGGTTCAATGCACATCAAATTTACCGTTGAGGATCAAACATCTTATTGAAATTGAACAGGATATTGGTAGATCATTTGTTGGCCTCATAATTTGATCACATTTCAAAATTCAAAGATCCATCTGAAAATAGTCCTTCAATTGCTTCAAAAGTTAATATAATTTAATTCATTCAAATAACAATTAGCTATAGCAATACTTTAAATTTATACTGCCCTTTAGTATATTTATCTTAATAGGTAGTTTTTATTCTGACTGAGCTTGACTAACCTTCGTTAAGTTTAATCAGAATGATGCAATTCTACAACCCTAAACGAAAGTAATTCATTTTTCTCATTTTATGACTTTAATTTTACGCAATTACTTTTATTCAATTCTTAAATTTATTCTATTTTATAAAACATTCATTCAAAGATGTCTAGCCAACTTCTGAGACTTCATTTCCTGAATGCAGACGCATATTGTAAACTATAACAACATAAACTAATTACAGGAATTGCAAGAAGCAGTACTGAAAAATAGAGGAATTTCTTCATTGTTAGCAAGAAAATAAATTTAAAATCTCAGGAAGCTTAATACAATCAAGAATATGCAGTAAGAACAGATGTAGTAAACTTGTCCTGCGTCTTCAGTTTTTTATTACCTAAATGAAATATACCATTGCCCCACATATTTAAATTTCGACCAGAGTATTTTGTCAGATTTTAATGAATATTTCTCAATTAAACTAGTGCAATGAAATAGCATATACATTTTTAATATTAAGGCATTCCAAAATATATCTGCATTTTTAAAATCTAACGAAACATAATGAAATTTTAAATAGGGCAGTAATCCAATATGTGTCTTTGTCTTTAAAGTTTCCCTACTAATTTTTTATGCTTTTAATATCAGGTGTTTCTCACATATGTTGTTAGGTAATAGTTATGTGTATTTTTTTCAAACAATTGGTATCCATTTATGTTTAAATTTTGATTTATAATGCATTAATAATCAACTGAAAGTAAAATCTTACTTAAGGCTTTGTGTTTTGAATCAGCCTTATTTTAAATTTGATTTATTACTTTGTCCCTTACACCGGACCTGAAATCAGCATAAAATTTTTATTAAACACAAAAGCGAAAAGTTTATGGTTTATATAATTCCTTTCTATAATACTTCATTTAGTGTCTTTTATATGATTGTACTTGACCTTTGATATTTTCACTTTCTTGTATTAGAAGTGCATCTGTTGAAAGTATAGCAATTGAAAAGAAAATATCTAGAGAATTGTATTGAATTTGTATCGAAACCAAAAATTTCAGTGAAGGTGAAAGTATGTTTGTATTTATGTTCAAATATTTAAGAACGCAATAATTTAAAAAGTCAATAAATTATATAGCTGAAATTTAAGGCGACCTCCTTCCTTATCAGAATATTTTAAATAAATACAACATGGACCAAAACAGTAAGCGATTAGATGTAATTTTGAATCACACACCCAGGTTCCTTTATTCCGCAAGGATCATGACAAAAGTGAATCACATTTACAAAGATTTTTAAATATAATATTTAAAAATTTTCTTTTGGAAGATTATAAAACTACAGAGTAAAGTAAGTTGGAAATTAAATTTATTTTAATATTCAATTTTCTTATCCAAATAATAAATAAACTTTTAAATTACACGATTTTTTTTATCCAATGAAGTTTGTCGCCGAAAAACATCAAAAAAAGTAATCTAAAAACAAGAGTCATAAGGCTTCAATGGATAAGGTATGTTTTGATATTTTTAGAATATTTTGATAAAAATCAGTTGAAAGAATTTGGTAGCCAAACAAACAGCTGTATTTTGTATTCTCAACGGTCTAAATATAATAGAGAACCGCAATTATCTAGTTTTAGTCTTAAAATCAGTGACTATTATGAAGAAAAGAAAAAGGTCATTCCTTTTTCTCATTCAAAGGTCATTACATCAAAATAAAAATATTTTTGTGTTTAATGATACATAAATACAAGTTTACGTCTGTAATTATTTTTATTTTTCAATTTAGAGGAGATTAAAAAAATTAAATAAAGATTTAAAAAAACTCTCATATTCTAGATATATAAAATTATTATTAGCAAAACAACGATGGAATCTTCGGCAAATAACATCGCTATTTTGCTAATGGTAATTCCTAGATGAGAGAAAGTGGAAAAGAAAAATTAGCTCAGAGAAATATAAATATTATTTAATGAAACCATTCCTTATTGTAGACAGATAATTTACTCAGATACTTCGATCTTTTGAATATGTTACAAAATAAAATCAAAATTTATCATAAAATATATCAAAAATTAGCATCATTCAAATTCATAATAATATTTTAAAAATAAAATGAAATAGAGAATTTTTTTATTTACTTTTTTCATAAAATCCATCATTCTATTTTTTCAGTTTAAAAATGCTTCTTTTGAAATTTATCTTTCCTTTTAATATCTTGTTTGGTTGGTATCCATACTTCTCTTTAGAAAGATAAATATTGTATTCTCTTTAAAAGATAAATTTTATATCATAAAGTTAAATATTTACGCGAAAAGATAAATATTTCTTAAGGTCTAAGACGTATAACTATATTATATTTTGAAAAGAAAGGAAACTAATTAAGACAGACTGTCCAGATCTCTATTATAATATATCAAGAAAATTCTCTAAAATATTCTTTTATTTGATTATTATCATATTTCACATTTTCTGTAAACATGTATATTATTATTATACTATTATTGAATAAATTTCAATAATTAGATTTAGAATTGTTTATTTAATTAAATTTATTGCTTCTTTACTTTTAACATAATGTACAAAGCTTTTCAAGTACTTTTCCTTTTTCCGTTTAGTACTCCATTGCATTTCCATTTTACATTGAAATGAATGATTTTTCTTTTATTTTGTAATTATATTATCTCTGTCAATGTGCAGACATTAAAAAAATTTAAAAACTTGATTACTTTATACAAGCAAACTGTACTAATTAAATTAATTGCTTCTTCTTGAATTATTCAGATTTGATTCGGGAATTCTGATTGGTTGGTTGGTATCAGAGTTTATTGACGCAAAAACCATATTTGGTAATGTCGCACTATATGTATGGTAGATAAATACTATGACGATGGTATATTAAATGATACATAAAATTGTAAGCAATAGTATATAAAATAGTACATAAAATTGTGATCAGAGTTATATAAAATGGTACATAAAACTGTAAGCAGTAGTATATAAAATGATACATAAACTTGTGATTAAAGGTATATAAAATAGTACATAAAATTGTGAGTATAGGTATATTAAAAATGGTACAGAAAATACTAAGCAATAATATATGAAATGGTACATAAATTGTAATAATTAGTATAAAAAATGGCACATACAGTAGTTTATAAAATGGTGCATAAAATTGTAAGCAGAAGTATATAAAATGATACATAAAATTGAAAGCAGCACTATTTAAAATGGTACATAAAATTGTAAGCAGCAGTATATAAAATGGCACATAAAATTGTAGGCAGAAATATACAAAATTATGCATAGAATTCTAAGAAGTAGGATATAAAATGTTACATAAAATTGTAAGCAGCAGTATATAAAATGGTGCATAAAATTGTAAGCAGCAATATATAAAATGAGTATATAAAAGGGTGAATAAAATTGTAAGAAGCAATGCATAAAATGGCACAAAAAATAGTACATAAAATTGTAAGCAACGATATACAAAATGGCATATAGAATGATACATAAAATTGTAGCAGCAGTATATTAAATGGTACTTAAAATTGTAATCAGAAATATATAAAATTGTGGATGGAATTGTAAGCAGTAGTATATAAAACGCTACATAAAATTTTAAGGAGAAATATATAAGATGGTACATAATATTTCAAGCAAGGGTATATAAATTGGTGCATAATTCAAGATGATATTAATAAGTACACACAAATAATATATCGAATATAATTCTGAACCCTATAGATGTTTGATACCAATATTCGATGCTTTGTTAAAACAAAAGCATTTACAGTTGGCAATATTTTAGCTAATTAAGAAAAATTATGGCTAGCGTTTCTATGAAAAATCAGAGAATAATTAAGAACCGCTGCTTTAATTGTAATTATTTATTCCAAGAGCTTTTTTATACCTCACACAAGTCGTAAATCCCACTAAGACAGAAAGCATCTTGCAGGATTTAGAAACATTAAAAGTAGATGACAGATCACAACAAATAAATGGGTGCGTTCTCCGTTCCATTTCTGGATTTTTGATTGAATAAATGGATTAACCCATTCACCATTTAGTTTTGTATGTTATTTAGAGAAAATTATAGCATAATTAAGTTCGAATTGTGATTATAATCTTTCAAAGTTTAGATAATAATAAAAATGGAGGATGTGTATGTTCCCGCCATCCTTTAATTAAATATTTGCATAAAATTTGCAATAAATAAATTATTTGCAAATTTTAATATAAACTCATAATTGCATAACGACTTTAATTTTTATGAAATATAAACAATCAGAAAAGCTATTAATATTTAAGTGCTAATTTGTTATAAAATTAATTGGGAAAGATCCAGTAACTAAATTAAAGCTGTAAATATTAAGATTGCAGAATTTTCAAAAATTCTAAAACTATCCCGATTTTTATATATAGGTCAGCGATTTGATCTGAAAAAATATCACTAATGTCATTATAAAAGTAGGTACTTGTCATATGAAGAATGCATATATAAGACTGACATAATAAAAATAAACAGTAAAAACAGTAAAAGCAATGGAAAGAAATGTATTTTATTTCTTCCTTTTGAATAGATTACAACTTCAATAAAAAAGCAAATATCTATTCAAAATGAAAAAACCTAATCCGTATCCCAAAATCTGAAATATTTTTGTACTTAAATCAGAAACCGTTCTATAAGATGTCTTTAAACGAATGTGTTAGAGGTTCATAGTCTGAACTAGGGTTTAATGTTATTGTAATTTTCATGACTACTAAATTCAAAGATTTTTTTTTAATTTATATACTTTCTTTTTTCTGGTAATATTCTAAAACATCACATGAATTTCCCACGTTTTTATCACACATTTTCAAAAATAGTCTTGAGTGCAATTAAAAATTCACCCAAAGATGCTTCAATTTGTTTTAAGGATATAAATTTGTTCTATTAAATAAAATAGGTTACGTCTTACAAACTCTTCCTGTTCATGAAAGCATTTTTCTCCATACTTGATTTTTTTAACGAAAACTATATCCGTCAAGTTGCTTCAAAATGCACAAATAAAAAAAATGAGAAATCTCTCAAATTTTTTTTCGAAATGGCTTAACCACAGAATTTAGGATCAAAACCGCAGCCAGGACTTTACTTAGAGAATGTTTATTTTGGAAGAGAAAAATGAATTTTCATATGCTTTAAATTCTATTTTTAGAAAACTTGAAGAAAAGATTTTTTAGGTCAATATATCGTTGTTAAACAGACTGTGAATAATGGTGGCCAGTATTTTATGATGTTTGGTTGTAACCATTTTGATTTATAGGTGACTTCTCTTATCTACTTCAAAATTATAGACATATTTTCTATGATACCTCTTGTGATTTAAGTCGTTTTAATATATTTGCTATAAAATATCATATTTATTAAAAATAATTTTGCAATATTGTACATAAGATAACAGTAACACTTTATCTTTAATGATTTTTTTCTGTATTTTGTATGGGAAATTTTATTAAATATTTCTCAATGAGCAGTAATTAAATAATTGGATTGAATTTTATAGAATAAGATCAATTTTTATTATATATCGGTACACGTGATTTTCAAAATTGGTTCATCTTGTTAATTTACATTATTATATCTGCAAAAAATAACTCATCATCTATCTGCTTTGGGAAAAATGTCATTTGTCTTTCGAAATTTTTTCTTTTCTTTCTTTCTTTCTTTTTTTTTTCCTTCTTTTTTTCCAAATCTTGAAATCTTATTTTTTAAAAATTTCATTAGCTATTTACCTATAAAATCGCACCTAAATTTTATTGTATAATGCAAATATTTTTTTCTGCATCGTATTGTAAAGTAAATAAACCACAGAATATGTATTTAGATTAGTAGTTATTTTCAAGAATTAATATTCAGAAAATGAAGCGAAACAAAACAATTATATTTTTTCTTCTTCTTGTTATGTTTTTAATTAAGTTCTTTTAGACGTCAAGTGCAAAATAAAAGTTAGTTAAGCGATGAATAAAACTCAAATTATTTTTTTTCTTTTCCTGTCATCTTCGCTGATAGATATTCTATCGGAGGGCAAGTAAAAGTTCACCATTAATATCTTTTTATACATTAAGTTCTCCATTAATGTATTTTTATGCATTAAGTGAACTTTTTCTCGATGTAGAATTAAATTCAAGCTTGAAAATGAATTATTAATCATGGACAGATAAAGAAAATAAAGATTTTTTAAATTTAATTATTTTTTAATTTAATGTTCTTTGGATTAGAGAAGCAAATATTTGAAGATATCCATTTAAAAGTGTCTCTGAAGAAGAAATTGAAATGGACAAATCTTCTTTTCAAGCCGCTCTCATATGATATTTATCCTTCAAAATCAATCATTAAATTAACTATTTTTACATTTCTTCGTTAATTATATTTCCTGTTATTAACTTTGAAACGACAAAAACAGAGACTATTACAAATATTTGCAGATCACTCTATGAGGAAAATCAGATTAATTTTACAAAGGAAGGATTCAAATCACAAATTGAGAAATATATGTAATGTCCACCGTGATATAGAAAATATTAACTTTGGTGTGCTGTGCATATCTGAATCACTCATGTGGGAAGTGTTAAAACAAAAACAGTATTATTTATTAACACTGAAGAAAGAATATAGCGCTTAAGGTCAGTGTTTTCGTTATCACAGAATTCACTCATGTGACACATTTGGTACCAGAGTTCTCAATTCAAAAATTTTTGATTCGCATATGCATAATTACAAAAGTGAATCAAACAGAATGTTTTTTAGCAATTTATTTTATAGAATTTTCTTTTTCCTGATATTCCATAAAGGAAAATATTCTTTATTTCCTTTAGGAGTGAATAATTAATAAATCTGTTATTTTCAAATTATTATATTATATTATAAGTTAAAAGCTGTATGATAACTGTTAAAGCGCAAATATCCTAATTTCATTCAGTCAAATAACAGAGACAACACATGAAGTGATATTGCATTCTTCATATTTCCACACATGTCAATATGAAGAATTGGATGATAGGCTTATTATATTATATTTCATATATTTGAATATTTAGATCATTCTTCATAGTTATGATTTTTTTATTTCAAAGGAAAAATTGCACTTCAATGTCATCCCAATATTCTTAACCTCTAATAAAAACCAGACTCAAGAATAATATTTAAAATCTGAAAAATAAATAAAAAACAATTTTTTTTAAACAAAGATATCTAATAAATATTTACACAATAAGTTATTTCGAATTCCAAAATGCATTGGGAGAATGACAATTATTTCAATAAAATATTTTGAAATCAGTTAAAACTTCATTTTTCACTTTTCTGAATGTTCAACAACCATTGCTGTACATGAGTTTTATACTAAATTCCATGAAATGGGACAAAATTCTATAGAAATATGGAAAGAACAAAAATATTTAAAGTGATATTAATAAATATTGTATTTTTTAAAAAAAGGCTTTATGTGCTCGTAAAAATAAAATGTCGTGATTAAAAGGAGACAAAAAAACAAGAATAATGAAGAACATAAAATTTATTTTGATAATTTTTCTAACGAATTAAAAAGGCGCAAAATATTATCAAATGTTATTGAAAGACAGCATTAAACGATTGATACTTGAGGTTATATAATAAATTCCATTTAATTTGTAATAACATTTAATTTCCTAATTGGTGCATTTAATCAATATATATTTTTTAAGATAAAACTCATAAATATTTGAAAATTATAACGAAATTCACCAAATATCATAAAAAGCAGCACATAAAAATTCTGTTGTCTAAAACTGGGAACCAAGTGAAATAAAATTTTCAATCACTTCTTTAATCTAAACAATTTAAATTCTGTGATGAAACCATGCTTTTCCATTATACAAAAGAAAATAAATTTCTCCATGTGGCTTCTTTTCTAAATCTGTGTACTAAAATAACACTTAGAAAGAAAAATTGCTACAGTATGACTAGTACGATGTCCTTATACATTTAAGAGAATACTGCGCCATTTTTCTTTTCTTTTTCCTCCGCTTTCAAGCAATGAATTTTCATCATCATCTTTCTTCATTATTACTTTTCTAGAAACTCTGAAGACAATTTTTTTTTCCTAAGCTAATTCTAAAGTAATGCGACAGACATTAAAAGCATGTATTCTTCTTTCAGTGAAACTTTTTTATAAACCATGACAAAGATGCAAACAAACTTGTAATTTTTATATCATGCTTTTAAAAGCTGTTCAATAAAGAACAAAATGCAAAATATATATATATTTGTTATTTTGAATGAGAAATTAATTAAAATTCACAAGTTAATATTATTTATTCTTAGTTTCGGTAAAATAATTACATACAATGCGGGAAATAAAAATCTATTAATATTTATTAGTTTGTAGAAGTAAGAATGACAGAAATTGATATATTTCTTCAGTCACATTTTGACGCACAAAAGAAGGCGTATGCTGATTATTCTAGACAGTAACAACGGTCCAAACATTTGATAACCTTTCAAATCTTTTTGTGTGATTCGACTTTTGTGCCGTTTATCCACATATCAGTACCATTCAATAAATTTGAAATGTGTTGATATATCTTTAGTTAATAATGCCTTGTAGAATTTTTCAGCGACGTCATTCATGAGGTGAGCAGCTTCATCATTTTCATTCATTTTGGTATTTACAGAGCTAGAACAGATTGAATCTATGACTATATTATTTCACTCAAAAACTAATCTCTGAATTTCAGCTTCTCTTCAGTTCTATGTACCGGAAATAGAGTAAAAATAAAAATGGCGTAGTGGTGAATTTGGAGTTTTTGAATGAATTATTTCGGAATGATTTCTCGCCAAATAAAATAATGACTATTTTTTATTACAGATGAAAAAGTCAATTTCTAGCATTTCTAGGAGTCATCCAAGATAGCTGAGTTTTTGCACAGTTGGTATGCTGTTAACTTACTTGGAAAGAACTCAGAATGGATCTTAATTCTTACCGCATTATATTATGTTCATCCCATTAATCGTATTTAGTAATTCTGTCAGTTAAAGTAAACAATAGGGTACAATCTTCAAACTATATTTTTTAAGAGCGATAAATTGTAAAATAGGGCAAACTAATTATATTTTTTAATTAATATTTGAAGAGTTTTCTACAGTTCGGTTCATTATTGCTGAAAACTCTGTACAGTGCCTTTTTACTTTTACCATTCTATCATACTCTTTAAATCAATTTAATGAATTAGGGCTTCTATATGCAGAAATGTATAAAGGAAGTAGATTTGTAGAAAGGAGAGGAATAGAGAATGTTAAGATACTTTCTAATCTTATTTCTTCGACACCATTTCCACTCATTTTAGGGAATTTCTTGGAATTTCCTGCTTTTTTGTAATTTTAATATCAGATATAGTTTGTAAAACTCTTCGCTTCCACCAAAATGTCATCAATGTTAATCACATTTTTTTTAATTTATTTAATTTTCTTCACTCTATTTAACCTTTATTCACGTTCAAGCATTTGATCACGTGTACGTAACCTTGATTCACGTGCCTAAAACGATTTCAAAGCAAGAGAAGGAAATAAGTAAAAGCAGAAGATTTTATTTATTATTCTAATTTGGTAATGTATGTAATAAAAATAAACAATATATGAAAATAAACAATAAAAAAGAGAAACATAAATAAATAACAGAGATAAAAAGAAAATGAAATGATAAAAATTAAGCCAACATCAATTTGGACAATTTTTATATATACTTTAAAGGATTTCATAGGCAACAGTCGCAAGTTCAGCCATTTCAAACATAACTGAAAGTCCAATAAAAGGTAGTAATGAAAAAATCTTCAGCACTTTATTAATTATAAAAGTTTTAGGAAAAAGTTATAAAAGGATTTTGAATGAAAATTGTGAAACAAGTAATAAATTGCAAAAAAAAGTTTTTATGAAGTTTTATTATTATTTATATTAAAATATATTTAAATTATCTTAATAAAGTTAATATTTAAATAATATTAATGAATTATTAATAATAGAATCTACTTTCAAAAACATTAGAATTATCTTTAGATGTAATTAATAAAGATCTAATTTATTTTTGAAATATCAGAACATCCAATAAAACAAAACGAAACTAATAAGGTAAAAAAAAAATAAGTTGTATTCTATTTCCTACAGCATCTTTATTTCATTAGAAATTCCATATGATAAAGACTAACATTATATTACTTCATTCATTAAATTAAAACTCGCATTATTCAAACAACTATAAATAATGTAAAATATATGCCAAGATGATGACAGCTAAATTAGCTGTAAGTTCCTGAAAAGTTTAATGAGAAAATAATACCGTTTTATAAATTAGTGATTATAAAGCAATTAATCCGAAAACATCCATTTGTCCCATTTATTCTCCGCTTGTCCCCTGGCAGTGTCGTGGTCACAAGTCTTTTATTATATATTATAATGTCGTGATGTGATTATGACGAATTAACCCAGCTGTATACTGGCGCCCAAAAGTTAAATTACAAGCATGCAGTTATTCAAAACGGCTATTACTAATATTTTGAAAATTCATGTTGTATATAATTTAAAGAATTGTCTAAGTAAGCTAAGTATCTACTTTTCAAGAGGCGCATTTTAATCGTTTTAAATAAAGTAATTTTAAGAAAAAATAAGAGGAGTTTTGTTTATAAAAATGAATTTTTTTCAGAAATTTGGAATACGACTTATCCATTACAGCAAAAAATAAGCCTTAATAATCGTTAAAAATTATAACAAAGGGCAGAAAACCGTAAATAGCCTTGAAGCTGGCTAATTTCAAAAATCTGTTGCTGGATGATTGGGAGTAAGCCGAATGGTTGAACCAGATTGTGGAATCGTCTCCAAATTACCAAAAGAGAGAGTTCGACTGCAAACTATTCAAACTGGCCCAAAATTACAACACCTGCAAATGACAGGTGCATGGCATTAGATGGAAGGTACCATACAGAGGTAACGTTCTGGAATTTGATGAAATGACTGAAATAATTTATTTATACACTTTGTACAGATGCATAGTTGAGATTGAATTTTACACAAAAAGTCTAATGCTACACTTTCCCAGCTTTATATCATGGAAAAGAGATTGATTGCTATGGAGCCAGGAATCTTCTTCCTGGATAAGAGAAATTAATCATTTCAGTTGAAGTGGAATCATTACGGATGGAAATACATGTTGGATACCACTGCAATTCTATATGTCATTGAAGCCTCTGTCTGAACGCACGAAATTATTAGAATCTGAAATGTTATATAGATTTTTTTCAATCAACGATTCATTACAATTTTTTTATGAACGAGAACTTGAGAGCTGAAAAAATTCGAATTATGAATAAGTTTCTGGAGGACTCACAGAATGGTGTGATGACACAATATATGTTCTTAATCACACAATGTTCTGGATGCCCTGAAAAAAAGTCACTGTAAAATGTAAATCTCTTCTTTGAACTTCTCTATATTTCAAATCTTTACTGTACAAGTTATTGCATCTGAAAAAAGTCACTGTAAAATGTAAATCAATTCTTTGAACGCCTCTATATTTCAAATCTTTACTGTACAAGTTATTGTATCTATTGCCATAAACATAATCAATAGCCTCATCACAGTGTGAAGATCAGAGCACTAGATTTCCACACTTTTTATTAACTGGATTTCAAGATTCTGAGTGGATGAAAAAAAATTTATACCTTTTAATCAAGTAATTTATAATATTTGTTCCTTCATAGATGGATATTTTTTACAATATTTCATCGCAATATTATTTATTACTTTTTAGTATTCGAAATATGGAGAAAAAATTTGCCATCGTCAAAAAATTTGGATTCGAGATTTTGAAGTATCTGTAAATTTCAGACCTCCAAGCACCTATTTTTGATATTGTCTTTTTGTCTACGAACGCTATAATTCAATCATTCTTTGAGTTAAATGAATGAAGTTTGATATATGAATTGTAGACCGCATTTGTTGATGTCTTTCAACTTTTTCAACTTTTGAACGAAACATATTCGATAATACCTATCTGGCTGGCTGTTCGAGTACAAAGAATTCAATAATTACAAAACATTAAGAGGGAGATAAATAAACTTTGGTCCAGAATTTTAGCATCAAAATTGAAAAGTAATTAAATGTTTTCAACCAACTCTGTTAAAAAATGGCCGTGTATCATTCTGTTTCTTTCTCGTGATTGTAAACGCAATTTCTCACAAACAGAACGAATGATTGAAAGGAATCAATGAAATTCTATTAATCATCTTGCGACTTTGACTATAGTTTCGTGATTTTTTTTTTCAACAGGCTGAATAAAAGATTCCAAAATGCACATTAGCATGATATATTCAATAAAAATGCTATTCATGCCAAATATTTATATTTTTAACTATTGCTTGCCAATTTTTATAAAGGCCTTAGCCCTGTTACCCAAAATCCACAATTTTACGCTGATGGGATAGAGATAAGATATTCATTATAGAATGGGTGAGAACGTTTCGAGATTATCACACCCGCTGCTTATTCAAGATATTATTTTACTTTTCTTTTTCACATCCTATTATTATTCAATATTAAATTCCTATTGTTTATGAACTATTTTGGTGATGAATAATGCTAAAAGTTATCTGTAAATGAGGAAAAATATAATCGAATCTATGGGCATTGATAGATTTAATTTGAAAATAATGAAAGAGAATGATGCCATGTAGGCCCACAACAGAATTGCCACTTGCCATATTGGCACAAAATAATATATAATATCTCCACAGTGTTATTCAATGTTATAAAGCCTGCACAAAATGGTAAAAGGATCATAACAATGTCATTCAACATTTTCTGCTAATAGAATAAACTTATGTATAAATATCGCTATTATTTTAAGCCTATTAAAAAAACATATTAACTACTGCATATTCATGTAAACTCTACATCAGTAAGGATACGCAAAGAAAGGGATTTAATTAAGTTAATTAGTCAGTTAATTATCTTTAGCATAACTTCCCCTTTATTATAATGCCTCTTATATGTTTTTAAAAGTTTAAATTTTATTTGCAAGTACTACAGTTTATAAGATTTTAATGAATATTAAATAACAATTAATTAGATAATTAATATTTCATTAGAAAATTAATCTGAAAATAATTTCCTTCCATCTAATGCTGAGTATATTATCGAATAATGGATAAAAATCTATAGATTTTGTTAGTTTATGAATTGCAATTAGTTTTTCAATTACTGTCAAAATTAAATTTTTAGCAAATTAA
>JAPMOR010114994.1:921668-953219 GCA_026543865.1 Argiope aurantia | reverse complement strand
ATTGTTAATTAATCAATCTTTCAGATTCATTCTGAGGTACTTTTGAATTTAAATAACACAGAATAAAGGAAATTAAAAGTGTCTAATCTGCATAGCGTTACCCCAACTGGCGTAGAAAAATTCACGCATTTGCGTTACCGTAACTGGCGTTGAAAATTCACGCATGAGCATTGTGTTCTGATTGTTGACATGACAACCATTATCAACGGATGATTTAAATTATTTTTGTTAGTCGCATGCTTTTGTAATTAAATTGTATTTATGTTAGCTATATATTTTTTGTATATGCTTATAGTTTTAAGTACATCGTTTTTTAAGTAGTTTTTTTAAAGTGTGTTCAATGATTTAAATTATTTTTAGGTTAGTTGCAAGCTTTAGTAATTTAATTGTATTTATGTTAGTTATATATATTTTTTGTATATGCTTATAGTTTTAAGTACATCGTTTTTTAAGTAGTTTTTTTAAACCTGTTTTCGACCGATTATTTTAAACGATTCATTTTATTTTCTTAGTGTTTGATGCATTTAAAATTAAACATTGCTAATTAATCGGTCTGTTCATGATGAATCTAAGAAAATTTTGTTGACAAATTCCTGAGATATTATATAAATTAAGAAAGATATTCTTTAGTGCTCATAATGTTTAAACGCTCAGTGACTCTGTTATCAATAATCATATTATAAAAAAATGCTTTGTTTCAGTAAAAAATATTATTATATTAATTGCAGATTAATTCTTTCCACTTTAATTTAAAGCATAAATTCTACGAGAGGTAACAGAAAATTAGAGAGATACATATTACGTTATAACTGAAGGCTTTTATAATATTATAAGTAAATTATATGATTATCAAAATTTGAAGTTTAAAAATATTTTGATGAAGAATCTATTAAAGTTGGAATTGCGTAAAATATTTAATTATGAAAATTTAAACGAACATTAAGATTGGCGAACTGGCTGGTCGCCAAAGGCGGATAGTCTAAAATAAAAAATAATATTAAATTCATTAAACATGCCTTAAGAACTTATAAGCATAAAAAGTCATCAAATACCTTATATCAGATCCGTAATTAGTTAACCTGAGAAAATATAAAGTGACAAAAAAAATTAACAATAAATTCAAATTCCAAAAATATCGTTATCAACTG
This sequence comes from Argiope aurantia, assembly GCA_026543865.1. Lineage (NCBI taxonomy): Eukaryota > Metazoa > Arthropoda > Arachnida > Araneae > Araneidae > Argiope > Argiope aurantia. Next base: position 952,071 of record JAPMOR010114994.1, on the reverse strand, counting down.
CTTTCACGATGTACTTTAGATTCTAAAATTGAAACTGCCGGTGTCAATTTACATTTATCATTTTCTAGGATTGTCATTTACATTATTTCTAGGATTATTCGAAAACAGTTAATTACCGTTACCGTTGAATAAAGAAAGTACCATTATCTAATTACGTCAGTGCAAACGATTTATTTAGAAATCGTATGCAATTTAATATATGATAAAAAGTTATTTATTTATTTTCTCACGTCATGAAGGCTTATTATATTTCAAATGAGTAATGATGATGAGATTAATGAGTTTAATCTCTGGAAGCCTATTGTAATCATCATTTCTCTAAATAATATGAAAATAAAAATTAATTTTAAATATTTAGAGATGCCTTTTATAAGAATATTTGTAATTTTTGCTTGAAAGAGGAACCCATAAATATTTTTAATAATCTTATTTTGTTATAAACAAGTAACAATTAAATAATTATATTTTTTCATGATGGTATAAAAAACATGAAACAATGACTTCTTTCAATTCTCAAAACGAACGCAATAAAAGTCATTAAATATAAATTTTTCATATTCTTGCTCTTCATAGGTACAAAGAAAACTATCTTTTATGCATTTATTGCTGTTTTGATATTATTTTCCGCATAGCACATGTCACATCGGCAGCATCATCATCCATTTGCAGATGCGTCAGATTGTTTTCGATTCTTTGAATGACATGAATTCTATTCTTTCTGTATATTTTAGAATAAGTAACCGGATTTCTGAAATTGAAATTCATCTGATTCTAAATCACAGAAGAAAGAGAATAGTTTTCCTGCGGATGATATTTCGGTACATCAGAAATATTTTTCATCGATATTATCGTTTGTCGTTTTGGAATCGAATGGCTTCGATAATGGCTTAGAAGATTTGAAGAAAAAAAGTTCTTATTTCTTGTGTTAGAAGGTTGAGTGTGAAATTATTAAACGATTAACATATTGGTTGAGAGAATGCGAAATGCTAAATGACTTCAAAAAGTATGTGGATAAGTTTTAAATAAGAATGCATTTTTAAGATGAATAAATGGCAGAAAATATCATGATTATAAAATGATTTTCTTCACATAGGATGGGAGGGATACAAAATGACGGAAAATCGTATTGATCATTCAAATGATTGACTGCATCAATGTATAATTGGTTTTTCTAGAAGCAATTTCGGTGTAAGTACCAATTTCTGCTCACATAAAAACTTTAAGAAAATGCGAAACCTCGTTCTGTTCATTGCCCTTATTATACAAGCAATCAGTTAGAAATGGTTACACAACATGCCTTGTATCGAATCAATCTTTCCTTCAGCATTTGTGGCTTTATAGGCAATCGTGAATACAGACCAAAAAACACATGCGTAAAGTAAACAAAAGCTTCACCTTCATTCCCCCAAGTTTCTTCTTTGCGGTTATTATCCCTACCGAAATTTCAACATCTTCAGTAAATTGTAAAGCCATAGAATTAATAAAAAAATGCAATGACAGGAAAAAAAGGCAAATTCATAAAAGGTAATTTCTAAAAATCTTTAAAAAAAATCATCTACATTATTCTTTTTTAACATATGCTTTGATACAAATAGTGAAATATTTCAAAATTCATTGAAAGAGCTGTGGAATTAAATCGAAATAAGTGCACAGAGATACGAGTAAAAATAATATGAAGCTGAGCGACAACTATATAAAAATAAAAGCCACACCTTTAAATACGAAGAAATATTAATCCTTACTGTAACCTAAATACGAAATTTTAAATAATCTTTATAAAAATAAGCTCTCTAATTATGAATACAGATATTTAATTTTTGTACTAACTAGACAAATCTATTTAGATTTTCAGTCTATCAAATCCATTTAATGATCTGATTTCCATGAATTTAGGGATTTCTTTTTTCATCTTAAAGTTTTTGTCCCAATCACCTCAAGTTTCCCTTCTCCATTTGTTGAAAATCATCGTTATACTCCTTAATAAACTATTTAATACTTCGATACCTTCTTCTGTGACCCATTAGAACTGAATTATGTGTTATCAACAGTACGAATAACAAATAACATATGAGTACTATCTTGGGAGTTATTCAAGAGGATATTTGTCAAGTACCACCTAACACAACCATAAATTTTACCCTACAGAGCTTTATCAGAATCCACAATAGTGACTTCCGAGCGATAATGCCCTTTATAAATTGAACTCCACAGCCAGCTATTGGAATCTGAGTATGATCCATATCCTTTGATAATGATGTACCTATAATTCAACACACCCTCTGTGCCATTCTCGTGGACGAACCCTTGCTTCGTGTACAAGGTGCCTGAATTTCCGAAATGGAACTGGAGTGGAATATAGAGGACATTTTCTCTGAAGTTTCAATTTATAGCAAGGAATATAATTTCACAGAAAAGATTAGAATTTTATTATATATAAGGGAATGGCGTCATTTGGCTTTAATTAGTTTTAAATTATGTGTTAAAAAACAAATCAAGTTTTCGGCTTTATTTGGAGGATTCTAGAATAATTAGTAAGCACATCATTGAGTGGTTACGCAAAACTATCTAAAAATTATCAATATCAATTTATCTGAGACAGCTTCTTGGAAGAGACTGAAGGAGGTATAAATGATGCAAAATCATTCAATTAATCTGGTTTTATCTTACATTTGCGACACTTACTTAGACTCTCAGATCAAATTTGATTCGGGGTTCCTTTGCTCATTTACTGGTTGCACAATAAATAAAAATGATGAAAACTGAACAATATGTTAAGTTGTTTCTTTTTTGGTTTATTGGCACAACAGCCATAACTGGCTATACTGCGCCAAGCATACGGTAAAATCAAAACAGACTTTTAAAATAATATGATTTTAAAAGCAAATGTAAATATATAAAGCCACATAAAATGCGTCGATGCAAATATTAAAAATCTATTTTAAAATGAGACAATTATTAAAGCAAATGCAAAATAATTGTGCAAAGAATAGACATTCAACATAAAAAGAAAAACAAACAGACGAAAAAAGGTGTTAAATGCAGTTGATAAAACCAATAACTTTTTAAAATTTAAAAATATTTGGTAGGGATGTTTCAGTTACAATGTCTTGTAATTTAATAGAAGATGAGTAAAATAAATTACGACGATGAACATTAAAATCAGAACTTCCAATTAAAATATGTTTAACACTAAAATCAATACGACAAGAGGGACACATTGCACCTTTTCACCAAAGATCAGATGACGGTACGTATAACGGGTGAGGCGAGTCAATTTGACATCAACCTCTTGTATAGGGTGAACAGGCCACAAACCAAAAGTAGGCCGTTCGGAATGAAGTTTATTTTGGATGTGCAAATCCCATCCCAATTGACAAGTTGAATGAAGCGATTCCCAACGCCAGTTGATCTGCAGAGAGGTCTGGACACGGTTTCATCCCAGTAACATCACGGAAAGTGACCGTTTCGGTGGTCCTGGAGTTGTCGTCTGGGGAAGCATTATGATGAACGGGCGGACTGAGCTCCACGTTTTCGACAGAGGTTCTGTAACTGGAGATCGCTATTGTCAGGAGGTGATCCTTCCCCATGTGCATCTGTTCCGAGGTGCCATTGGATCAGACTTCGATTTTATGGATGACAATGCACGGCCACACAGGACACATGCTGTTGAGGAGCTCCTGGAAAGTGAAGATATCACTCGAATGGATTGGCCGGCGTGCTCCCCTCATTTAAATCCGATAGAACATGTGTGGGATGCTTTGGGGAGACGCCTTGCGGCACGATTACATCCTCCTGGGAACACCCGACAACTTAAGCAGATGATGATTGAGGAATGGGCACTCTTACCTCAATAACTGTTGGACAATCTGGTGCTGAGTATGGGGAGACGGTGCGAAGCAACCATTGCAGTAAGAGGAGGGCATATCCCATACTAAGAAACATCTGCTTGCTGTTCTTCCTCTTGGACAGACAATCATGTGTAACGATACTATGAGTTCAATAATGCCTTTTTTTTGTTTGATTCCATACTGTATGCATTCTATTCATTTCTGCGCAACTATGCTTTCGTCATTCTTTCAGAACAAAATGCTGTATCTCATTTCTGAATTTCATGTCTCTCAGATGATTTCTCGTGAAGTTATGGCAATAAACATACCTGTTGCTTTTGCACACCAGTGTATATATATAACCCGAATTAAAAATTTGTATTTAATATCAGTCAAACCATAGTGAGATCAATAATGTAACAATGTAAGACAATGGGATCCAACTGTGGGGGAAAATATATATTACGGTGATGCTAAATCACTTGAGACATGCAAAAAATATTGTATCGGCTGTTATAACAGCTTACACGACCTATGATAACGTGGCATCTACGAAACACAATAGTAGATGGGGGGAAAAGTTTATTGAGATGGATAAAAGAGTGTTGGCTCCCATAGTGGAAGGAAAGAACAAGCAGTCTATATTTCAGACAACATGTAATAAATTATCATCTCCGGAACCCTATTTCAGCACTCTCCGAGAAGAACTTCTTACTTCGAACATTTATGGAAAAGTGCCCTTCATAATGCCATTTGGAACATCACATCACGCTTTCTAGATACGCCAATGGCGTAATACACGCAGAAACCAGACTCCACAGCAGTGGCAACAAACCATCTAGTGTGATGAATCAACATTCGCCATATTTCAGACAACAGGCCACATTTATGGATGGAAAACGTGTACAGAAGTATTTTCTGCTGACTGCTTCTTGCAGATTATGATGCATGGAGATGGTTTTCTTATGGCATGAGGTACGATATCTTCAAGTGGACTTAGGTCACTTGTTTTTCTGCATGATAAGTTAATAGCTATTTACTATATCGATATTCTGTTTCATTGCACTTTCATTGTCCTTTTCATTACACTTCTTCATCTTATTCAATAAAATCTGGTGTCTTAATTACTACAAATGAAGACATTTAACTTTTATTCTCAATAAATTTTTGAGAAATATTATAAATTCCAAATATTTTTACCGCTCAGTTTTTATTTGTGAAATCAATTTTGATCCTTCCTTAAGAAACTAGGATAAAATGTTGGAAAAACTATACATGGGGCCACAATAGGTACTCAAATTTAAAAGGATGGGAATCGGGGCTTAATTTGTTAAAGTAAAAAAAATAGCGATTTTTAGTTATATTAATATTTTACTATTTAGAGATTTAAATCCAATATTCTCAACTCGTATTCTATAAAAATACATAATAATCAGTAATCTTAATAATATTTATCATGATATATTATATTGTCTCAGAATAAAAGTGTATTCAATTTTTACTTGCATTACCATTGTGTCCAAAATTAACTTGCTCTATTATCGGGTGTTGATCGTTTTAAGATAATAAAATAACGTTGATTATATTAAAATAAAAAATCATGCATTAAGTTAAATACAAGGAAAAAACCATTCATTCTAATAAATGCTAAAAACATTTTTTTCTACAAAAATTTAACTTATCAAAAATTATTAAATGTTAATTTTGGGAACTTACTGTAATCTTTTCTGTCTCAAATATGAAACATTTTTAGAAAATCTTAAATAAATCAACACATTCTTAATTTAGATAGTTTTCACTATTTATTTATATAATATCCTTGCACGCAGTACCATGGAGAGCTTAGGATCAATTAATTAATTTTGATTTTTTTTTGTCTGCAAAGTCTAATCGGCTTAAAATCTTCCAAATTAAAAGACTCCGGAACTACAGTTCAAAAATAAGAAATGCAACCCTATCATAAGGGGATTTTAAAATTCAAATTACCTAGAAGACGTCTTATGTAAAGACGCCGACTGCTTAGTATTTTAGTTTCTATCTTGTTATGACATCAGAGTTACACCCGGGAATACTTACTGTTTCATGTCGTAAAATATTTAATTTAGTATTTAAGCTTAACTATAGCTCCAACTATAATTTTCTATTTTTGTCATACTTTATACTGTGTTGAAACTTGGAGAAATAGATATATATACTACTAATGAAGAGATGATGTTTAAAAAAGATAATTTTAGCTCCATTTTTGTAAGTTAAGTAACGTACTACTCAATTTAAAATGAGTTTTGGCTCAATAATTAGGTTGTTGTTTGTTTTTTTCAATTTTTTTTTTTATTTATCTGGGAACTTTTTTGAATATTTGAATGATTTTAAATTGGAAATACAACAGCGAATATTTAATTCATATTATTTACTTTTATGTTTTTTATTCCAGTTCATATCAGTTATTAATATTTTATTTAATTTAACCTGTTTCATCTTTGCAAAGCAGTAATTTTGTAATAAATTTTCTAGAGTTTCCGAAATAGTATAATTTTGTTTGTCCTTGATGACAATATACACTATTTTAATTTTTGCAGCGATAAATTGTTGTTTCTTCAATAAATTTATTTAAATTTTTACTCCATGTATGTGGCGCTTCCTGGTATTGAATTTCAGAAAAGAGTTTCAGATATCCTAATTTTTGTAAAAATTAATTATGAAATATAATAAATATAAAAGGTAAAAAATAATTAAAATAAAAAATTAATGGTGAATTTTTATTAAAGAAACTTTACTACGAATTTAATTTAAAAGCAATCGTTTTTCCTCGTTATATTTATTTTTAGATCCAATTCTTAATTTAATAATTTCTTAACTAAATTTTGATTAAATTTGTCTTTATTGAACTCGCTTCAACTTCGAATTACCTAGTTCCAGTGTAATGCTGTTTCATATGAATTTAGGAAATATTACATCTATGAATTCAATGCATGTAAACAAGTATGCACATGATTTAACAATTTTCAAAATAACTGTTTATTTACGTAAATATAGACGTTGCTGTCCACTGATATATTATTATTAAATTAAATTAATTTATTAATATAACGAAAGGAAAAAACAAATCATCCTATATCTAATGAAAATTCTGTTGCGGTCGGGAGAAGGCTGAGTATGTATAATTCGACGCCATCTAGTGGAGATATCCAAAAGTACTTCTCATTCAAATCCAAAGCCAGCAATTTTAGAAGGTCTTATTTATATTTAATTATTCATTTACCCATTTCAGTCATCTGAATTACCGCTAAATCGCATTAGGAAGTTTTCAGGAATTTCAATTTTCTGAAAGGTGATTGGAGTCACAAATTAGAGGGAATTTAATTTCAATTCCGTATTTTATTTTCTCCGCAAGGTCCCGGCTTCATCAATGACTTCATTTTGATTAAGAATTCGGAATTGGACCAGACGTTGAAAATTCACACCTTTCAGGAAAATTTTATTACAACGAAAGGGTGGTAATGAGAACAAGCAATGAATGAATGAATCAGTCCGACTCTTAACGTTTCGAAAGGATACAAATCAATTAATTTAAAGGGATGTAATGTATACTGGAAAGAGTTTTGGTGTTCTGTAATATAGGAATTAAATCAATTTCCGTTAGGTAGTACACAATTTCAGCAAACTATCTGTATAGGATATATATTAAAGGTTCTCAGAGTTCCAAAATTTTGATATCAAATAGTCTAGATCAATAGGAATCGTATACAATCACCAAATTATATAATTATTTTATAAAATGTTTCAAATATCAACACAATGTCGATAAATAAATAGTTTTCTAAGAAATGTCACAATTATAATGCAAATCAGAACAAAGGTGTTCGATTGTTGCCTTTTCTGGCTACCAATACTGAAAGGCCCCAAACGTTCGTTCAACGAAATTACGGCTGGCGTCCGAGACGCTTAGATATCGTTGCGAAACTTCCTTCCCCTTCGGTTAAGTGTGATTTATTAAATTCCCGAGTAGTAGGCTCTGTTCTTTAGAGATGCTTCCCAGATAGGTTTTACATAAGGATTACTTTCTTAGAACATTTAAAAGACATTTGAATTATTGAGATTTTCTGAGAAAATAATGTAGAAATTATTCATTCATATATTTAAATTTATTATTTTACAGAAAAACGTGTGATCAATATTTTAGAGCACTTTTTCAGAAATGGAAAAAAAGAAGTTCTTATTTATAAAACCATTTGCAAAATTAAAATTTTGTCTGAATTGTTTTCTTGCTGTATTACGTGCTTTAATTTCTCACCGAATCGATAACTACATTTTAAGCCATGAAAATTTTATTCTAATGATCAAATAATTATTTTACTAATATTATACCTTAAGGACTATCTAAAAGTGAAATTTAAGTCGCTTCGTTAAAAAAAAAATGTTTTTAAAAACAGATTAGCTAGAGAAATGGCATCTATTCATTTCCTTTGAAAGTTCATATGGCTTCCTCTCCTCTGAACATCAGTGTTCAATATTGTCGAGATAAAATAAATTGCAAGCGATTTATCTGCTTTATTCATTCATGCAAAGCAATTCCATCATTATTTATGATCAATTTATATAAACACATGTATAAGTACATTGATTCAAATCCATTATTTATTTACCATTTTACAATTTATCAATCTTGCATCATTCATTAATCATCATATACCAGCATCAAAGTATGCCTCTTTCGAATGATCTATTATTAAAGGTGCAACGAGTTGCTTTTCTGCATTCATTGAAATTAAATATTATATTTATTTAAAAAAATCACGAATAAATATTTTGAAAAATGATATCAAATGGCTTTAAAGTAAGTGACTACATTAAAAGGTCGATTTTTTGCGAAACTATGATTTTTTTATTTAATATTCTTAATGTTTGAACCGGGTTTTTTTATTAAACTGTTGTTTTTAAATCTAATTTTTGGGAAGTTACATTGATTTTTATGCTTGCATTTACATACCTTTTAATGTTATTTCATATCTTTAAATGCTTTATCTCAAATACAGAATATGATAGAATTTTCTTACGAAAAACCACATAGATTAAAATTTAATGTATAATTTTTGTTCAGATAATTTCAATAATTTCTAAATATTAGTGACAATTCCGCTCTACAATTACGTAAATGTAAAATAAGTAATCTATTCATTTAAAAATACTTCATGATTGTTTTAGTGCTTCCCAATGTTAAAAAAAAACTAAAAATTCTTATTATTTATCAGTCGAAAGCCAATATTTAAACAATGTGTAAAAATACAGCTTATTTTTTTTTAGTTCAAGTACTAGATAATATATTCTTTAGCAAAATTCTATCAGCAAAATTTTAAACAAATCATTTGATAAACCTCTAAGCTAGAAGATTTTTACTTTATAACTCTTTTTAGCCAAAACAAAATGGCCTTTTTCCCAATTTTAAAAACCTTTTTGGTACTTAACTGGCATATTTTGATTTCATAGATGTTTTTTCAATCTCTTTTATGCAAATATTCAAAAATATAACAGTTTTCTGCGGATGTTAAAAAAAAATTCATCCCGAACGTAGTCTCATACCTTTAAGGTTTCCTGCAATTCTTGAATGGAAAAATTATTTATTTTAAAAAACTCTAGAATAAATATTTTAATTAATATTATCAAATGATTGTGAAGAAAAATTTCGTGACATTAACATCTTATGAAAACTTTTCCTTTAAGAACATTCTTGAGAAATCTTTGTATTTTTGAAGCAATATGCTAGAAAATAAAAATACAGATGAATAACAAATCTGGTTTTGATTATAATTTTTCTAAAATAAGAATTTAACAATAAACTGCATTCAATTCTTCAAAAAGCTTCATTTGATTCAGAATTAAATTTCATTCAATTTCGAATTATATTATTAGATGTTACATAAATTAGTTTTAATCTTTTATTAAGGAAATGTAAAGTAATAATGGTTTTGGAAAAGTAATAAAAATTCGGAATCTTAATCTTGATTGCATACTTTTGAAGTATTGTTTCCAAATTAAAGGAACAAAAAAATTCCCTTCAAATAAGTAAATAGAATTGTTACTTATTATTATTTTCATAGAGAACAATGTGATAAATTCTCTATTCCAAATTTATGAAAATCAAGACAATATTCATTAAAAACTACGATAAAATGATTTTACCATTTTAAGAAGAAACCATCTTTTAATCTATTTCTTAAAATATTTTGAGAATTTATTAAAAAAAATTTTTTCGCTAGTATGAATTATTAGATTAACATTTTAACAAAAGTAAGCTCTTTCTTAGAGCATCGTGTAAGAAAAATTATGCTTCACTTCGCGATAGTTAGATGAAAATAAAATTATTAAATTTCTTCCTATGACTGAATTATATTATTAATGTATTATTTAGTAAAGGAAATGTATAACATGAAGTTTCTAACTGTAAACTATTTTGAAATCCAAAATTGGTATGCTAAAATTACTTATTATATATATTTTTTGAAAGATTTAGGATTTCCGTTCATTTTTAATCTAAAGATCAGAATGAATTGCGAATTCTTTGAGAGCAAATAAAAAATTTTATATAATAAATTTATATTTTGACTGAATTTTAAACAAAACCATCAGGAATAAATTGCTGAGTCTTCTGCATAAAAGAAACGTTTCGACTAAAACAACTATTTATAAAACGTGAGTAAAAAAATAAAAAAAACTCACTCTCATACAGCAGATTAAACAAAACGTTAAAATTTTCTTAAACGAGTAGCTCATAAAGAAATATTTAATGAAATGCCACTCCCAGCTGTTCTTAAAGACCAAAATAAGGTTTAGAAAACTACTCCTTCCTTAACTCAAAATCTAATTTGACAGCATACAGAACCAAGCTTGCAGCTGCAAGTTTATTACTGACATTATTGAAATCAGAAGTCTGAGAAACTTTGTTTTGCCGTTAATATAATCTTCTTTCAAGATTGCAGTCCCTTGTTTATGTATATTAAATTAAATAAATGCGCTTGATGCTTGAAGTAAACTGATGTTCTTATTTTTATGTAAGTTGACATGTTGTGTTTCCTTTTCCTTCATATAATAAAACTATTATTTGACATTTCCAAAAAAAATTAATTTAATATCCTTACATGAATGAATTAGAAAAGGAAGTACTGCTTTTATTTTTTAATTAGAATTAATTTATTAATTTGAGTTGCAGTTGGCTTATTAATTGAAATTTTAATAAATTTATTAACTCGTTGAATGCCATGTTAATTACGCAAGGTTTGCTCTCCTGGCCAACCTGGTTTTTTCATTATGATCTGAATATGCTGGTGAAATATTAATTACAACAGACATTTCTGCAATCATTTGAAGGCAGTTAGTCATTTTACTGATGTCACCACTGAGCATCTCCCATGCAACTAAAATACGTTTACTTGTTTGTATATTCTACTAGCTGCCTTTGATGTCCAGTTTTTTCGCTTAGATTAAGGGGTTTTTAGGCTGTTAATTATTAATACTGGATGTATTTAGTTAAAAATATTTCACCTTGAAATTTGATACGACAGAAATATATGAATTCAATTAAAATAATTTACTGCAAATTACAAAATGCATATACTATAAAGTAAAAACGGAAGTGAAAATCCTGCTACGGATTGAACGATTGGCGAAAACACGTGCTTAAATGTTTTGATGGATAGTTTGAATCTCATCTTAGAATTTAAATCATTGTTTCAGGCAGTGTATCAAATAGAATTAAAAATATTAAAATTAAATTTAAACATTGTATGAAAACGAAATTTATATCATTAAAAAATTTGTTATAGTCTTAAGATAATACAAAAATCATTTTCATTAGATAATTGTTTTGGAAGATATGAATATCAATTTCCGTAGGCAAGTCAAAACGATTACGGTTAGACTTAACTTTAATAGATGGGCGCCAAGATTGCTATTTCTCGCCAAATATAATCATGACATTTTTTATTGCATCTTTAAATGCCGTTTGTTAGCATTTCTGGTATACAATCTGGATTACAGACTTTTAGAGAGTTTCTATTTTTTGGACGATTGACACGCTTTTGACGTGCCGAAAAACGATACATTAATCTGAAATCTTATCACGATTACATATCTAGCAACAATAAGCCTATTTTTGCACTTGGTTGAACTTTTTGTTTTAAGTCTTTTTCTTGATTTCTTTTATATCTTCTTTCCTCTGACTGAATGTCCTCTTTGGTGACATGAACAACTATCTCCATAAAGCATCTAATTATATTTAGCTGCACCGGAGCATTTGAATCAGTACAGTAGTAAAAATGTTCAATGACTGAAGCAGTCTGAAATTCGCATGATATTTTATTTATATTTGAATGTTGCCATTAGACAATTCGCAAAAATGCTCGATTTTTGTGTCACGTACGTTGCCGTTTTATATATACATAGATATTGCATTAATTTATTCACATCATTTAAGTAAAGATGATAAAATTGAAAAAAAATTTAAAACATTGAATATTTACCCGAATTATGCATTTCTAGTAATCTTGGCTTAACCTTCGTGGAGCTATGAACAAACTCAGTGGCGGTTAGAATGTGAAAACGTAGAAGGCGGAAGGCTGACAATGCAAGAGGAGTGCCCTGTTTCCATTCAACCTTGCGTGATTTTTCACTACCAATATGAGAGTTTTATGGTTCGTAGAATAGTATAGAAAAACTGATCTTATATTTTGGACTCGTTGCTTACGTTCAATTAAAACCGAAATTTAGCACAAAGCTATAATTTTAATAACAAATAGCATATCAAATTTCATTTAACAAAGTTGTTGCATGCTTCAATTATAACATTTATATTTCTTAAACATTTACAGACCAAAAAATTGTTCAATTCAATGAGAGATTTAGTTCCAAATTTTATACGTATTTAAATTTTAGATGTTAAGACTATGTAGCAAATTTTATCTATCTATTTGTGTATTGTAATTGCCGTGTTCACAAGTTCTAGAAACAAAGTAGAAGTTTCAAAATTATGAAAGATTAACACACTGGCAAATTTCCTGAAGATGAATTTCGTCCAGAATTTAATATAAATTTGTTATAAAGATCTTTCAATAAATTTCATTCCTCTTATTCAAGGTGCTTTTGAGCTATTGTTTTCATTGATCAAGATATCAAAAGAGTTTTGAAACATGGAGATTCTTCAAAATTTCGAGATAGAATTCCTCTACCATTGCAATATTTTCATCTTCCTTAATTCGTCTATAAAATAATAATAATAATAATATCATTTGTTATTACATAGAGTTTTATCATATTATATTTTAGGGACAAAAGGAAGTAAAATCAAACTCCTTTAAGTCCTTTTTATTGAAATGTCCAATTCAATTATATTAACATCCCGTTTAAAGTAACACTAAGGCTGTTTCGGGATAGGTGTCTTAATTTTGAATCCTGGTCAAATGACGAGAACGACATCTGATCTGACACTATTCTCTCACTTTCGCACCACACCAGCATGAGGACGTTTGACCCCGAAGGACTTATCGTGCACCAGACCCGCTAGCACAACGATTCTTTGATGGGAAAGGGTCTCGAACCTAAAACCCTTCTGTTACTCAGACCAGATCTTACCATCAGGCAACCGCAATTTATTTTTTTTAAGTGTTTGGAATACATTTAATTTGGTGCTACACGAAACAGTATACAAAATGTACTTAAACGAGTAAAATGTCATTAATTATAATAAAGACGAATAAAGTTAAATAATAGTTTTATCGACGAATTTAATTCATCATCTGTAACTTAGGCAAAACAGTTATATATGACGTCTTGGTTCGTCTAACCTATTCAAGAGGTTAATGATTTGGCATGAATAATAATCCTAGCATAGAAGGAGTTCTGCATTTTACTTTAAACCTTAATTTGCATTGATATTCGAATGTTGTTGTTTTTTTAATTTTCATGAATCAAATCTTGTTTGAAAAGCATTTTATATAGTATTTATATAATAAGATCACATCATTATCAAACTACTTAAGCAATTGGAGGAAAAAATTAAATTTTTGCCTAGTTATATTTTCACAACACTTTTATATTTTTGCCATTTCTTATAAAAAAATGTATAGGTTTGCTAAACATAAAGCGGAACTTTTAGCTGATGTTTGAAAAGAGGAAAAAGAATAATTTAATTAAATATTATGCTTTAGTTTAAAGCTAATGCGTTTATAAACAGCTGGATAAATTAATGGGTATTTAAAGAAAAATAAAAGAAAATTAATTAATTTTTAACCAGAATTTAATGGGAGAGCATTTTAAAAGAAAATAATGATGGAAATTACCATAACACGAATTTCCTTTCATGGATTTTTTAAATGGCAAAATAATTGTTTTTCTCTGCATTTCGATTTTATTTAAAAGATAGAATTACTTTTATAATTGCATATTTCAACGTAGTTTGCAATATTCTAAGTGTAAAATCATATTTGAATCGAATCCAACTTGCAATCAATCTAAGCTTAAATTATAATTCACAAAAGTAAAATAGAATGCAGTTTCAGTATTGTATTTGCAAGAATGGTAAGGAATTTTTTTTAAACTTTAGAAGTAGAAAAAAACAATATATTTAATTCATATATAGGATTTTAAATATAAGATAGATATAAGACACATAACTTACGTGGGAACGCTCGAAAATATAGGATATAATATATAAGCATAGAAATCTTTATAATAAGGACTTATATGAATTGAATTTCTGTATTAAACATTGTCATGAATCTCACAACGCTGATCGAACACACTGCTTTAATCTTTAGTCAAGCAACAAAATGGATAGCGAAATCAAACATATTGATAAGTCTTCATTTATGAAAGAAGTCTAAAAAAATGAGTAACAAATTTCTTCATTCTCAAATTCAAAAATTTCAGCAGTTTAAAATTCAATTACATATCAATTTTCAAAAAATTAAAAAATAACATAATTAAAATTTAATTTATTTGTGTAAAAAATATAATATTCATCAGTTATTTCATCTAAAAATATATCAAAGGGGGAGAAAGTTATTTATAGCAAAATATTCTTTAAAACTTTTTACATAATGTCTCAAAATTTTACGGCTCTTTAAAACATTTGCTTTCTAAATATTTTTAATTTTACTACAATCTGAAAACCGCGACATATTTTTTAATAAAAAAAACTTTCTGCAAAATTTTCAGAAGAAAAAAAAAATTTATAAAGAACATGCTCTTGCCTAAACATGTTATCTAAATTATCTTGTAATATAAATATGTTTTGGTCAAAAAAAACTTAAATTGTCTGAATAAATTACCTAAGCTATAAAAACTTTTAAAATTCTTTCCTAAAACATTAATGTTGATTAAAAACAACTTTTGCTCATATCATAATTAATTTAACATTTTTTTTTCCTTTTCAGAACAACCGCTTTCATACGATCTACCACTTCATTGCTGTTTAATATCAGGGACAATTAACTAGGGTTTACCAATCCCTAAAAATAAAAACTGTTATCGTTTATTTCAATTTGTCATTTTTTCCCTTTGTGAATATTTTGAACAACTCTCCATTCCAACCTAGATATTATGGAGAGTATAATTTTAAAAACAGATCACATTAGATGATTGAACGCAGAAATGTTTTCGCTAATTAAAACAGTAAAATTTAGATATTGCAAAACCTGTCGAAGGACAACAAACAAATATGAATGTTGAAGTATTATTGTATGCAACAATTAACCAGGAATTTGTAAGCATCCTATGAATATTTTTAAGTAGAATTTTTATATCCAATTTTATTTAAGTTTCATTTGTTCGCATTTTAACTTTATAGAAAAAGCGAGAAAAACATTGCAGTAACATAGTTGCATTAAATTTCCATTGATTGAAATGTTTTATATGTCAATAGGGTGTTTTATTTTTAGTTCAAAATCATTTAATTTGAAAGCATCACCAAAGAGAATAATGACTTACCTTTATTAGATCAGTAATTATTATCTTTTATCTTAAATATATTTTAGGAAAAATTATTCCGTCCTAAAATGCCAGTTTTATTTCTTTGCTTAAAAACTGAGGCCTTTTGAAGTATTCTATATTTAACATAGAATTATAATGAAATTTTATCGAAAAGAAATAATAAATAATTCTTTAATAGCAATTATTAAAAATAAATATATTATTTAATGATAGCAATTACTGTCGTAAGAAACGAATAATTTATTTAGAAATTTGGATTAATTACCAAAGACTTTTAAGATTTTAAAATGGAACAGACATTGTCTTCTTCACCGGAATATTAAGAAAGGTTCTCAAACTTTTTATACTAATTCTTATAATTTTTAAAATTGGAATTATTTATATAATTAATTTTGTAGTACCTTTAGTAACTTTATTTTATATAAAATTTCTAAAAATTCATTTAAAGAAATAAAATTTATTTTACATTTTAATGAGATTTATTCTCTGTGTTAAAAAGAATTTATTTTACTAATTCTTAAGTAATCATAAATAAGGAAAAACTTAAGCAGATAAACACTTTTATGACTTAACCTAAAATTTTGTTTTTAATCAAACCTAATTATTTCTAGAATGATTTCCATAAAAAAATATTTTTATTAACTAATAGACAATGATTTCTAAACCATTAAATCTGATGTAGCTTTAGGTCTTCCATTAACTTTAGAATTGGTACAATTCTATTTAATTTTTCATTATTTGAAAACAAAATTATGTATAAAAAATATTGTCTAAATATGAAATATTCCACAAAATGTTTTTCTTTGAATCGATACTAAATATAAATTTATAAATCATTTTTATTGTAAATTATTAATAATCCATGCTTCATTGTTTGGGGGGGTTGTTTTCTGATTACAAGTCGATTTCGATCACAATTGGTTTATTTTATTTATATCCTAAGCTTTAAGCGTGTTATTGAAAACGATATGTTTCTTTTTTACTTATGCAACTTAACAGACCAATGCAAACGATTTATTTCTATTTTGCAAGTTATTTATTCTTAAACTATAAATGGCATCCATAATAATATGCGTGTTAGTGTTTAGAATTATTTTCTCTGTATGTGCTGAAAAATCTAAAAATGCGAAAAAAGACACTGCTATTATTACTCTTTTACAGTGAATATGATATAAAGCAGAGTTTTGACATTCTTTCTTATCTATGGCTTAAGATATTTCCAGTGAATTGAAAATATAAAATCGAAGACGAGTTTTACTATGTAATAAGTTTGTTGGAGGAATGAGGATATTTGCTTTTGTTTGGTAAGTCGATTTTTTAAATCTCATAATCTTCTGTTAGCATGAAGGATTATGTTTCAGATTTGGTTCAGGAAAAATTCAAAGAGGATAACTGGGGGCTTTATTTAATTTTTTCATGGAGTTAAGCTCTTATTTTTTTTTCGGAAACCGAAACTGCTTTTCTCTTCTGAAAATACTTCCTTTCATGGAACAGCAATAAATTTATTTCTTTACAATATATTTGTATTTTATTTCGTTTACATGAAATCTTAGAATTCAAACATATTCTTGATTTTATAGGACCGGGGTTTTTTCCTTTATATATAAGTAAAATAAGAACATTTAATATAATCGTTTGCACATATATATATATAAACAGTGGCTCAAACAATTCAGAGTACACCTTACATTTACTTCATAAATCCAACTTTCGATATAAATAGCATATTACGGAGAAGTGCAAACATGTTTTTCTTTTTACACATGACAGATTGTTCAATTTAAAATCAAAATAAGGAAAAATGAGCGAAAAACTTCTAAATTGAAAAGTTTCAGAAGCATTTTAAATAAACATAAGCAGATATTTGTCTCAAAAAATTGAAAATACACAAATGCAATTTAGTAATATCCCGCAGAGAAAGAAAGTGTTAATATTTAGTTGCATGTCTTTTGGCTTTTATAATGGCCTTTAAACGTCGTTGTACCGATTCGATCCATTTTTGGTGATATCTGAAGATATTTTACTCCATTCTTCTTGCACCACTTATTTTTATTGGGTTTTGTTTATAATTTTGTGTTTTTAACTAGTATTGCGAGTGTGGACCATAGATATTCAATAGATTGACATCGGGATCCTGTATAGATGCGTGTAACTGCTGTTTACAATGAAAAAGACATCACATTTTGACATTATGTGTGGCGTGTTATGGGTCATTGCCTTTCAAGAAAATGAAATTTCCATCTAAACCCAAATTTTCAGCACTTTCCTTTAGATTGCTGCGACCATATGATTTATCCAACTTGCCGCACAAATTTCTCAAATCATAGGCTGAAGTGTAAGTGCTGAAACTGTGCGAAATGTAATTAGACAAGCTGGATATAAAATTCGAATTGTTATTAGAGAGAATCCGTTCATCAATTTCCAAATTTAGAAAAAGCGTTTGAGGTTTGCAAAAACTCATCAATTGAAGACTAATAACTTTTGGAAGAAATCAATATAACTTTTGGAAGAAAGTTACTCAAAGTTAAAGGAAAACTCAACATTCTTGGCAGTGACAACCGTCACGCCGTATGGAGAAAGCTAATACTACTTTGGGTCCAAAAAATTTAAATCTTACAATTAAACATGATGGGGAATCCATAATGATTTAGGGTTATATAGCTTCATCCGGGGTAGCAAATTTAGTTATTATAAACAATATGGTTTACTTGGATATACTTTACAGCAATCTAAAGGAAAATGTTAAAAATTGGAGTTTGGATGTACATTTCAATTTCCAGCAGGACAACGACCTCAAAACAGAATGCACGTAACTTCAAAATGTGGTGTCTTTTTCATTGTAAACAGCAGTTACACATACTACCACAGTATCAATGTCATTGAATAAATGTAGGTCACACTCGAAACAGGGATTCAAAACCACAAAATTACAAAAAAATCCCATTTAAAACAAGGGCTGTGAGAAGAATGGGGTAAAATATCTTCAAATACCACAAAAAATTGATTGAATCGGTACCATGACGTTTAGAGGCCATTATAAAAGCCAAAAGACATGCAACTAAATACTCACACTTTCTTTCTATGCGAGATATTACAAAAATTTCATTGGTGTATTATCAATTTTTTGAAACAAAAATTTATTTAAAATGTTTCTTGATTGTTCTTCGTTTTTTCTTTAAATTCTCATGTTCTCGTAAAGGTTATATAATGTTAATATTTATATATCAAAACAAATATTTTGAAATATATAACCAAAGTTTGAAGGCAGAACACTATCTTAATAAATATTAAGATAGTGACAGTGATAAGACAGCACTATTAAAAACATTACGAATATTACAAGAAGATGTGACAAATAAAAACTCTTTCATCAGATGACTCGATAAAAGATGTTGATAGTTTCCTAAAATTCTTTTACATAATACCAACATAAAATTATTTTGAAATGTATAAGGAATAAATTTAATTGAGAAAAAAATCTATCATTTAATCGTATGACATTAGTGTCTGAATAATAAAATCTTGCTTGTTAAAACAGAACAAATTCTTAAGAAACAAACAGCTATCTCATTAAAAATTCTGTTAATAGTCATAAATTAAGTATAATTACAAATGAAAAAAACACACAATTTCTGTTTACCGCACTTTGTTATTCATTCATATAATTTTTTCATCTAATTTTCATTCATATAATTTTTTATATGTATAAATAAAATTATGTTGTTTTGTTTTCATAGATTCACTTTTCTTTAGCTTTAAATATTAATTTTTTTTACAAGAGTTACGAGTATTAGTCAAGAGAAATCGGGCTCTTAGTTTATAAAATCCATTTCTTAATGCTACTGAAAGAAGGTGGAATAACATAAAAATAGTCTAACGGTTTTTAAAAGTAAATAAATTATAACACTAGGTATTCACAATTATCTAACATTAACTCAAAATAATTAACAAATAGAAATAATAGGTAATTTTATGAATTTATAATGATTTAAATCGAAAACTCAGAGGAATCTAGTTTAAAGATGTAATTGAACAGCTTTCTCTTGCAGACAATATTATTTTTAAACAATTCATATTAGAAATTTTATTACAAATTGTCGTTTACAATTCAATGATTCAGTTGAAGGTTTTATTCTATTTTTGCATTTCAAACAGATACTACTTATGTACAAATGAATATATTGATTTTTGTATATTTCTCGGAAATTAATTCAAAATTTTTATTTGAATCTTAATAAAAGCAATGTTTAACTATCAGTTCAGTGATTCGAATATTCTATCCAATCTATTTATTTCTCTGCAAATCCAACAATATTCTTAAAAATCCATTTTTTGTTTAAATTATGTAAGAATGTACGTATATATAAATTTTTCCATACTTCAGATAGCCGAATTTCCTGGTTTGTGCGAATAAATACCATCACTGAAAACGAATATCAATATTTCCTGGGTAAGAGAGATAAGGGAAATAGAGGGAAAATGTATTGATTAAAATTTATACTTTTTAATTTGCATTGGTTGGCAATACTGCTGATAAAATTAGCTTAGTAATAGTTTATTTTCATAGTTCAGACAAAAATGATATCTTTTAGCATACAGATACTATATAAAATTAGACACAAGTCTAAATTGTTGTAATTACAACCACATACTAAATTTCATTCAAATGCACCATTTTTTTTTCATTATCTTGTTTACTTACATTCCAGAAAGTAGACTTAATTTTTTTTAATGGATTATGTTTCTTTTTCAACGTTAAAGGAAACTAATATCTTCAAATTCATCGAAATCTTAACAGATAATTCTTATTATGAATGTATTTCCTTTTAATATCTTCAGACACTAAAACTTTTTTCTTTTAATACAAAAACTGATAACTAAAACATATTTAATTTAGTTACATAAACTTTCCAGATTAGAGCAACACTAGGGATATTTTGTGATGAACCTAGTTATTTTGATCCACTGATAGATGAACACCAACAACACCTGAACTGGCACTCCCCATTCCAAAGTTCCACACCCCACCACGGAGAGGAAGTTTGACCCCTACGGATTGAATGTGCACCAGGTCCACTTTCAAAACAGTTTTACGGCGGGAACGGAATTCAAACCTGGAACGTCTCGCGCTGCTGCCGAGACCTTACCACCAGGCCAACGCGACCCATATTAAAATAGGATGGACTGCCACTTAAAAGTTTCTTTAAAATACACCCATGTAGATCTATTAGAATCCTAGAAAGCTCTTTTCTTATATTAGCCACCAGGTCCACCCCTGCAGAATTCTTAATGGGTTGAAATATCTTAGAATATAATTTTTAATAGGAGAAATAAAAATATTTATTAATATAATCATTTCATAACGAAAATGTATGAAATTTAAAGATGAAATAGGCTGATTCTTTTGAATTAATTTTATTTAATAAGTCCCCTATGCTATTTATTCTCAAAATGAAATCCTTATAGGATGGATATGATATTATAAAACGTAAATATGGAAAAAATCTTTTACCATATCCTATTTGCATATTCAATAATCAAAATCAAAGGATACATTCTGTTAATATAAATATAAAATAAACATTTAAACATGGGTAAACATAAACGATTCAGTATATTTCTAACATTAAATTTAAAAAATATTTATTTAAAAGGATCACTTAAAATTAATACAGAAACTTTGGCCCAGATTGCTAAAAGGCTGATAGCTACTAACCCAAGTGACAACCATGGAGAATCTCAGCACAGTCAATAAGAAGTGTCTTACTTTAGGAGGAATCTACTACTACCTCATCCCCTCCTTCATAAATTACAGCCTACTAGCTTTATCAGAATCCACAGGAGTGCTTTTCGTGCGACAGTTCTCCCTATAAATTAACCAACGCGGCCAACTGCTGGAAACTAAGTATGATCCATGTTCTGTTGTAATGAACTGCCCATAATTCACGGAGCCCTCCACACTTTCCTAGGGAACGGACCACGCTTCCAAGTAAAAGGGTCGACCTTTTCAGAAAAGGGGTGGAGGAAGATTTGCACTTGTCGGAAGTTAATCGGTACTCCTTGAGTTTGGTGTGATGAATTATTTAAATGTCTTCGTGGGGTAGATGAAGGACGAGAGATCACCCGAGAAATTCGACCCACTCACCTACTGAAATGTTTCATGCCTAACGCAAATACAGTAATGAAATATCAGATAGATCTATAAATCAAGCTAGCTAAAATCAAAGACTAACGTAGGCTCAGGAATACTTTTCAATACTTCAAATAGCTATTGACAAATATTTATAACATTCAGTTGCCTTAACTTCACTGATTTTATTTTCATTTGCATAGAATTAGATGCTAATTCTGTGTTATGAAAAAAACTAAAGTTCTTACCAGTTTTCTTCTAAATAATCAAAATTCAAACTGCTCAGAATTCGATGTGAAATATTTGATACATTGAAATAAAATTGAATATTCAATATTATTCAATTCAATTAAACAATTGTAATTAATTTTCATGCAAAAACGGTTGCATAAATTTAAGTTCAATCGAAATTAAAGTATTAATTTTTATATTTATAGTAAAGCATTGCTAATATTTTTCTCGTCTATATGTTGTTTTATAGCTGTTCCTATTCATTTATAACCATGTAATAACACTTCGATTATAGGATGAAACGCTTTCATTATACATTACATCATTTTCAGTATTGGAAAAGACTGGGATCTCTTAAGAGCAGAAATCACTTTTGAAAAGTATGTAAACTGTAATGCCGATATCATGACATCGGAATTATCAGATAATTGTCCGACAAATTGTCTGATTTTAATTTTATACATAAAGAACGAAAAATTTTGAAGAAATTATTCCACCTTCCTAAAATTGGTATTTCATTCCATTATAAGGCTTCGAATTTATTTTTTTTATGTCAAAATGCTGAAGATAAAATTTCAATGAGGTTTTCAATTTTAATTTCAATTTCCAATTCCAGAATGCAGATATGAGTACTGTAGACCTTGGCCCACATGGGCTGTTGTGATACTGAATTTAGTTTATTAATTCAATTCATGATACTTTATTCAGAAAAATTTTTAAGCTATTTTACTCTCTCCTATATGAAGTATACTAAGGGAAAGTATTGCAATCACCAAAATATTTCAAATCGAAAATCTCCCCATTTCAAAACTCTCTGATACCTAAAAACACATTTTTGGAATTATATTTGTCCTCTGTTAACATGATAGCCAAAGAATGCTTTGGGCTATAAGGATGAAATTTGGTAAATGTGTAACAAATATTTAGATTTCTACCAAATTTTAACGAAATTCATTCAGAGGAAGTCTCTGTTTACCTATCCGAATTCAAGTGAATATGATAACTACAAAAGAAAAAGAGCTAGATGCATGCAATTTGGTACACAGATTTAACTTCCAAAAATATAGATCTATATCACATTTTGAATCAAATAATTAATGGTTCACCGTCTGTAAGTTTGTACTTCCACAAGCATATAAAAGCGAAAGCTAAAAAACGCAATGATTTAAATGATTGAATGTTGATTTAGAATTATTAACAGGATTTTTCAGATTGATATCTAAGTTTATACCCAATAGTTTTGATGCAGCTGTTTAGTTTCATAAAAATTTTGATAATTAATTAAATATCATGAAAAATATAAAAACTTGATTAATTATACTTGAAAATGTGATTTACCTTAACACTTTGCTATTTATAGAATTGGTGTTTTACACAAGCTTTTTTTATTTAACAGGAAGCAAGGAAAATAAAGTTTTCTACTGAGTTCTTTTAACTCCCTCTCTGCCTAGGTACCTACGCTGAAGTTTAATTTGCCTTTTTAAAAATTCGCCAATATATAAGTCATAATTTCTAAAATAACATTTAATATCTGCACGTGATACCATTTCACATATTTATTACATTAGGAACCTCTTTGAAAATATTGCGACTTTTAATCCCTTTTAAATAAGTTCCTGTTATTTGAAGATCTCTTATATATTTCCAATTATCTTAAATAGAAAAATAACTTCAAGTTTATGTGTATTTATTTGTTCATAATTCGGGCATTTTTTATCAGTAAATTACAAATATCTATCTATAGCTGCATCTCTAAGAATTATTTTTAAATTTACATGTAAAAGAAATGTGCATATATCTTACAAGTTGACTGGTTTTACAACTTGCAGGTTTTATCTTTAATAAAATATAAATTGCCAAAAGGAAAGCATGATAACATGGAAAATATCGATAAACAATTCATAAAAAGTTAGTTACTGAAATAAATCTAAAGTAAGATCCATTATCTTTATACTAAGAAAATCGTTTTTTTATAGATGAAATAAGTGCGAGTAAAGCAAATGACAGTATTAGTTTGAATTATTTAAAGGAAAAAATCAACAAACAAATATATACAAGATGCCACTAACAATTATATGGAAAGTTTAATTTTATAAATCAGAAGGTTAAAATAGTTTACAAAGAATACAGTTGCAGACAGTATGGTGGAAGTCTCAAAATTCCTTAATTAACTTAAAATAATATTGTTTTGATTTCCATTATGTGGCTTCAAATCAGCTTAATATATTCAATTCGTTTCGAACACCCAGACAGGCTCTGACGATGTGAAATAAAAAACAAAAATTAAATTATAATTAAGACGAATGTGCGGGATATATTATCGTCTGCAACGAGAGCGCCTTTCACATCTTTTCGTTTGTGTTTTGTTGTTCTCTCGGAACAATTTTTTTTAGCATACCTGTCTGCAAATACTTTCTGTCTTCAAAGAATAGAGGAAAACTATCACCATTTATATTTCCTTTTATATTATTGTAAAATTTAATAACATATAAATGTTCTTTTACATTTGATGATATTAAATCTAATTAATTTCTAATAATTTCTAATAATTTTGGAATCAGTTATAATATAATATTATTTCGCAATACTAAAAATTTGATTTAACTTATTCAGCCGCTACAGAGACTAATTTAACTGTTTTAAAGAACCATGAAAGGATTTTGGAAAGGAGTCAAAATGAGACGGCTTGTGAATCTTGTAAATTGATTCGAAACCCCGTCAAATTATTAATTAAATTCATGAATCTTGCAAATTTATTTGATTTCTCTATACATGTTTATGAGATCCAGGTAGATAAATACTTAATAAAAATCTGCAATTACAATAATAAATAAACTTAATTCGTGTCTCTAATTTTTTAATTATCATATTTACATAAATTTCCAACTGAATAATTCCGTCAAAATCGTTAATCAGGTCTACAATTCTGTTTTAAAGATCACCATTCATGCTTCAATGAGTTATTCTGTACATGCATATACAAACGGATTATCAAGCCTATAAATATAATCCTTAAAATGGTTCTTTTCCGAGAGAGGTCTTGAATGTGAAGTTTCGACAACATCCTTCAATTGATTTTTTTAAAAATTACCATGCTTTTATTTTCTATTTATTATATGTAACGTTATTAAAAATGAATACTGTGCTTTTTCCCAAGCAACTAATAGCACTTGTTTTACAAAGTAATTAAACTTCGCCTTATTACAAATCGTGCATTAATCTTAATGTTATTGAATGAAAAATATATTAAATTTCAAAACGTAATAATATTTTAGATTGGATTTTTTTGTGTGCAAAGAAAGAAAGGGGAACAAAGAACAAAGGAAGAAAAAATTATAAAAAAACTACAGGGCATACTATTAGACCTAGAACAATCAAGTTTGGAATTTTAGGTGCTGACAAAAATAGATTTTTTTTAAGATTTTATTAGATTTTAATAAAGCAAAAAATAATAGAAATTTCAATGGTTTTCGCTTGATATATTATTGTATTATTGTATAAAAGTCTTTTTTGCACAAATTTAAAACTAGAGAAATTATTTTCTCGGTAATTAATTAATTTTCTATGCAATATATTCTTTAATATAAGTTTCCAAAGTTAGAGCAAACACAATCGACAGTTCCTTTTTATTATTACATGAAAACTTCCGCTCACGTGATTATGATAATATTTAAAATTAGAATTAAAAAATATATTTTTAACATTAATATCAAGGTAGAATTTTTAATTTTGCTTTGATCAATATCATATTATTTTTCGGCTGGAATTCTTTTCGTAAATTACAAGTTATAAAAAATTCCTTTGCACCGAATTGAAGAAACCAATGCAAACAAAACAGAGACATGATAAGCGACTAATATATTATTATGCTAAGATGTTTTGGACTAAAAATTTTTCTTTTCTTTTCTGTTTATTTCACATTTCTTGAAACCACTTTATAAAATGACTAAATATACCAACATTTTATTTTATCAATGACTAGCAAACTTTACAATGACAATCCAGGTAATAATTTTCACTTTCTCACGTACGAAGAGAGAAAGTTACCGTAATTGTCAAAAAAACTCAAAACTTGAGATTTTAAAGGAATTTTTACATTTGAGATATACCTGCGTTCGAAAATGACTTTTCTGGAATTACTTTCAGTCAGTTCAAATACGATAATACAACAAAGTTGTGATCTAGATCTAGACGGAAGAAATTTAGTATATATACTCATTACAGAATGTGTAAATTTCCATCAACTTTTGTACGAAATCCCGTTCCGGAAATTCTGTTCTTTCAATAATCAAGCGAAAACAATAACCATAAAATGCAAAGAGCTAGATGCGTGCAATTTGGTCTCGTGAATGTAAACGCGATAACTCAAAAACGCAAATACTTAAATAAATGAGATCTTGTGGCTTCAATTATAATCTATGGCAAACTTGATGCTAATCGATCGGGAAAAAACGAGTCAAAAATGCATTTTTGATGTTCTCGCACTTATGTTAGCGATCAATGTTCAATGGACTCATGTAGATTTTGTGAAAACCATAGATTCACACAAAGATCGATTTTTAGTAATTACTATTCGTCAATGGCATGCAGTCAAAAAAGGGCCGTTTTTTGTTACTGTGACACTAAGAAGTACACAACGCTCATTAAAGTCTGAAACTTGTGGCATTCATAACCTTACCTAAGATCTGCAATTTTATGCAGGAGGAGAACGGAGATAACATTTTTACTCGAGAGAATGAAAAAAAAAAAAAAAATCCATGAAGACTGCACTTACTGATTATTATTGTAGTTTCCAATATGTTTTACATTGGAAAATCAATATTGATTGCATTTCAGCACAATAAGCTTTATTAATGTTTTATCCTGTTAAGTAACTAACATTTGTTTCATTTGCAACCAATTAATCAAGCTTTATTTATATTAGAACACTATCAGTAAACATTAATGTCTAAATGGAAAATAACTTAAAGGAAATAATTTTAAGCCTACATTTTTATAGAACTTTAACCTTAATTAAAAGGTTTTTCAGTGCAGCATTTCTTTCGCTCTTTCCTTCATCATGTATGACCCCTCTGTCAGCATATAAATCATATCACTGACTCTCCGACCCACCCGAAGGCACACGGATAAAGAATACTGAATGACCGGACCGTCGCAACAGCAACATTGCCGGGAATTGTGGTTGAATCCTAAAGGTCATCACCGGCCACGGCCTAACCTTTCCCGAAGGAAGTACGTCCCGTCATCGATGGAAGGAGCCAGATCCCTCACCTATTCATGTACCCACCAGGGGGTACTGGGTATATATATGCCCATCCTCGTTTTGAGCTGCCCCCAGGGAGTTTTCGGTCAGCAGATAAGTAATGCTTTTCTTCTGTCCTCGTAGTTAACACATACCAGCAACTTTCATGAGGAAATTTTTTTCCAACCAATCACTGGCGTGGTAAATAAGAAATTTCTTCAAATTATGGTTGTTGTTTTTTTTTCCAAGATTCCAAATAGCATTGTCTTCTTTTTAATGTTTGCTTGCATGACCGAAAAAAATAATTCTTTATATTTCTTATTTTCCCTCTTATGTCCCTTCCATTCGTTAAAGCAGAGATTCAAGAGCTTTAAATTTGTTTATAGATTCATCAGGGGCATTTAAAATTTTATTAAAAAATAAAGAAACCCTAAGTAATAATTAATTAAAATCAACAAATCATTGAAAAATTATCGTTTGCTCTTTAAAATACTGTATAGATAATATTTGTACAATAAATATTTTAGATGTTGTTAACGAAGTTTTATTATAAAATTAAATATCTTAAAATTAATTAATATTGAAAGTCGAAAGTTTCTCAGCTGATCCCCATATGGTCCCCAGAATATTAATTGCAAATATATTTCGTATTGCTATTGTTCATCGTTTAGAATAAATCCAAATGACATAAAAACTTACATGTATTTTCTGCTTCATATTGTAGATAAAAATAATATAATCATTAATGAAGGAAAATTCATTAGTTGAATGTATTAGGCATAAATCAATTCTAGTGTTAAGAAAGTAATAAACTTCAATTGTAATATTAGCTGCTATCATCTTCAATCTTTATATATTTATAGAAACGTCGTATAAATCCAGCATTTAACTTCAAGTAGTATCCTCTCAGATTTCTTTTCGTCTCTTAATAAATTTAAAACCCACGCAGTTCCGAACAGAAGCTAAAAATAGGAACTGCAGTTTAGCGTGATAAAAGAAGATTAAATTAACTTTGAGCTGCGTGGGTGACAAAATCTTTTCCAATTTAATTTGGATACTGCTTCCGATCAGAAATTTTTTTTTCGTTTACAATTTTCCTTTCTTGTGCTAAAATCTAATAACTAAAAGAAATGAAACATTTTCTAAAGGGAAATTTTATCCATTATTCAAATTTCGAATAAATATGCAACAGATTTTGTCGACCGATTCGTTTCTTCATTGACATATTTGAATTTTGAAATTTAACGTGCGCTGTTTATAAATGGCCTCCCGATTGTACATGTTAAAGTTACGGTGGCTTAAATCACTTTAAAAAATTAAGCTGAATATTATAAACAATGCACAAATTCCATTTATTGGATGTATTAAATTTGTGTCCTAAAATGATAGTTTTGCAGGGGTTTTTTTCTGAGTACTACGATACCTTCATACCTGGAAAACAAAGAAAATGTGTCATTACCACAGAAATTTCAATCCGTTCAATTTAGAATATAGAAAAAAATGACAGAATTGGCATTTGAATGGGCACTTCGTTCTCCAAACTTTATAATCCAACAAAATTATAAATCTAAACACTTAAATATTTAAACCTTCGATAAAAAGATGCTTTAAATATTTTTTAAATTTAAAGTTTGGACTATTTTCTAACACATTGGTGTTGATTATTTTTCCACATGTAAACCAAATTTAATTGATTGATTTGTTGCATTAATGTTCCGTCTCCAAACATGCTGTATGAGGCCCATCAAAAATGTGTCTTGTAGTTCTGCTTTATTGTTGATGGCATAAAAAGGCGCAGAGGTTGAATAGAAATTTTTTTTAAAAATTTCTATAGCAAAAGGACAATGATTGTCCAACGATCCCTATTAGTACAAAATATCAGACAATATTATTACGTTATCCTCATAGAAATTATATGGCATTACGGAGATGTCGAAAAATACTTTTTGCTAAAAAAGATCATAATTGTATTGTGTAACAAGACGAATGGCAGTAAGAACAACGTATTCCAATAATAGTATTCTCAACTCCGGAAAGTTCTGAATGTACTAAAAGCATGAAAACTAGTTTCAAATTCAGTTCAATGTTTCCACATTGTCACAAATGTGCATCCCTCTCTCTAAAATTAGGTGGGCGTACACCACTAGTAAGTACAGCACCATGGAAATATAATCACTCAGACAGAAGTGAGACACGAATGAGAAAATATGCAACCAAACCTTCAATCTAAGTTTTTGTTAATATTTAACTTACAATCTAAAAATTTAAGTCTTTTATGTTCAGGTTATATGCATGTGTAATGTTAATGCAATAAGTCTTATGACTTTAAACAAGCAATTCTTCTTGTATATAAATATAATATTAATTCCTGCATCTCGGAAAAAGCCCTAACAAATTGGATCAAATATTATATTTAGATAAGGTTTTGCTTTTTAAATTTATCTGTAATGGTGTCTCAAAAAACACGATTTTACAAAACAAAAACAAAAAACTATTAGACTCTTTTTTAGCCCTGCTAAAACAGTATCAGTTCAAAAATATAAGTAATGATAAATAAAGTTTAAAATGAATTCTGCAAAATAGCAGATTATTTCGAATAACTAAATGCATTCAATATTTATTTTTTTTATTTAAATAACCAGTTCATATATAGATAAGATTGAAAAATATTCATATGTAATCAGTATGGGATTCGTATCTAAATATTTTCGCCGGAAAAACACGATTTTGCAAATTTTTCGATTACACGGTTTAACTAAATTTCTTACTTAAAGATTCACTCAGAATGTGTAGCTTCATGCTTCTTCAGATTGAGGATGTAGCGCCATCTGTTAATAAAAATCTTCAACATTTTTCAAACAAATTCTAATGATGTCGCTTCTGATCAGTTCCGTTTCATTCCATCCGTTCATTCTTTTCCAGGTAAGAAAGATTCTTCGAAGCCACATTTCAATTATAAGAACTTCAAAGAAATGTTTGAAATCACAAATTAAT
>JAPMOR010114994.1:891036-912083 GCA_026543865.1 Argiope aurantia | reverse complement strand
TTTTTTTCTTCTGAATAATTAAGAAAATGGGATTTTTATTCTATTAAATCAATACAAATTTCTAAAAAGTCTTTTTTGAACTGATACGTTTGATACGTCAGTAACATAAAATAAACCTCTATTACCTAGCATGCAATTCATTTTATAGGCTTAGAATTGAAACCGATATCTTTAAAATAAGTTTCAAGTTATCTAATATATAAAAATGATTTTTTTTTGTTCGTACCATATGCGCTGCCGTACCGTTTACCAATTGCGATGCAATTTAGGGAACTTATTGCTTGCACTTGCGCGAAGGTTGTAGGCATAGTACAGTTATCATATCTTCATATCTAATATATATAAAGGAATTTTTCTTCCTTCGTACCTTTTGCACTGTCGTACCATTCAACCGATTGTGACGAAACCTATCAACTAATTGGTTGAATTTGCCCGGAGATTATATTTTAAAACTGACAAAAGACATTCGTTATTCGGAGTTAATCGCACATATATTAAACAAAATAAAATTATTATGATTGATGCCAATCAATATGAGTGAAATGAAATCGTAAATATTTAGTGTGAACGCTATATATTTTTCTTTTTATTAATGAATAGTCATCTATATAGGACAGGGGTGGTGAACTTTTATGGATCAATGCGCCATTTTTTTTCTAAGGAAATATTTAATGAGGTATAGCGTGCCGTCAAATAATTTTGACTCGTAATTATTGGGATAATAATCAAACTATATAATAACAACTCAAAACTCTTTATTTACTAAGAAAAAATACATTTTCCACTGTATCGAAGTAAAGGTTTTAGTTATACGAGTAATTAAAATTAAAGTAACGTTAGTGTGACTTCTGTGGTTGCAGATTGGATGACAAATAACTTATATTAGGATTGTAAGATGTTACTTTTGGCAGAATTCATGCTGAATTGCAGTCATCTGCCAAACGGTTTCTAAGAGAGTCTTTAATGTTACTCACATCTGACAATAATCACTCGCAGGCATAAGTAGAGGAAAATATGGTTAAAATAGCATGAGCCAGCTTTTCAAAACAGTTCAATTTGTCTGGAATCGAATTCCATGTTTCCATAATTTCGTTACTGGCATTTTTATTTATATTGCTTGTTAATCTTTTTGTTTCAATCAATTCCTTTTCCTTGTTTCAATAATTTTTTGAATCTGTATTGAACTAGACTGGAAAACAATCAGTTGCATTTCAAATTCTTTAATTTCCAAATAATCGAATTGGGACTAATTCAATTTATCAAATGAAGTCACATCAGGGTACATAATAAACTTGAGCGTTTCCGATAATTCTTTGAATTGAGAAAATCTCGCTGAAAATTCCTTGATTGAAGAATCAAGGAATTCAGTAATTTTTTCTTCCTCTGGTTTCTCACGTACATCTAAACTTTTGATATAATAATATCGTTCCTGAAAACATGCAGTCCAGCGTTAAGAGATCGAATGAGATCCATCATGAGGATAATTGTTTCGTTTGTGCCTTGAAACTTTACTTTCAATTCATTGAAATGTTGGCATAATGTCTGTAAAAACATCAATTTTGATAGTCATATAACATCCAACAATTGTGAGTATTGTTCAATTTTCCCCCCATTTTGCAGAAACAGTCTGATTTCTTCCAAGCAGTCAACAAATCTTAGAAGTACGTTCCCGTGGCTCAATCAGCGAACATTATTATACATTAGTAAACCATTATACATTGAGTTGACTTCATACACAAAGCCTCAATTAAAGTCTTTTCGCTTACTTTAAACCTATTCTATTATTATTAATTTAGCTTATTTCAAGCCTACAACGTGGTTGACTATTTTTGTGACTAACCAAAGTCTATTCTATTATCAAGAGATGATTATATATCATTATATACCATAATATAAGAGATCCTTATATATTATGATATAAGATATCTTATCATGATATAAAAGATCCCTTATATATCATTATATTGTGGTCAATATATTATCAAAAGATGTTAAACGACTCTTAGAAAACAAGGCTTGTTGGTGAATAATTCAGTGGACTTCTAGAATCGATTGCCCTACGTCTGTTTGAAATAAACTAATGAAAACAATTTTTCCCACCATATTTGGAGCACCATCAGTTATTGAAACAATTCTTTTCAAATCAATTTCTTTCTCATCAAGCGAATTTTTAACACCCGTACATATGTGTATTTTTTAAAATGGAATAGGAAATTTTAAATGGAATGGGAACACTCGCGTTTGTTCGTAATACTTTATAATGAATTTTGTTATTTTGAACTAAAATGCAAACCGTTTTGATCGGCGGAGCGCCCAAAATATTGTGTCGCGTGCCGTCAATGGCATGCGTGCCACTAATTCGCCATCCCTGATATATGATGTTGTCATTCAGCGTGCAGAATATTTTTTCTACTATAAACCACACATATTATTCAGAAGTTATCTCACACTTACAAAATAGAATTTTTTTATTATCGATGCCAATCAAATTAAGTTATATGTAATGGAAATTTTCCAGTGCAGACAGTAATTTTTCTATTTATTCAGTGAATCGATAAACGATATTCCGGTTATACAAGCGTAAATTGTGTTGATTACTTCAACAAAAAATATGTCTCCCAAACTTTCGTCACGTAATAGATCTATCAGCATAGCGCGTAGACATAAGCAAATTCGTGCTTCTGAAAAATTTGAGGTATAACAATCGAGCAATAAATCAGATCGTTTACGAATTGCAAATTCACTTGCTTCAGAATCTCACGATCAACATACGGCAAGAATCGAAAGACGACGTTTATATGCTACCTGATCACACGTTTAGAATGAAAAGATCAATATGCGGCAAGAAGCGAGGCAACTTTCTTAAAGAAAAGTCAATTGGAGAATATGTGCCCATTCCACGCATTCCCATTTTTCCCACCTAATTGCCTTTTGATTTCAAACGATTGCAGTTCCCCATTCGACTTGCATTCTATATGACCATCAACATGGCGCAGGGTCAATCACTTCACGCATGCGGATTGAATCTAGAAAATTCATGTTTTCCACATGGCCAGTTGTATGTTGGATGCTCATGAATGGGACAGCCAAGAAATTTATTTGTTTTTGCTGAAAACGTAAAAACAAAAAAATATTGTCTACCCTAAAGCACTTGAATAATAAAGTTTAAAAAAATGGAATAAATATTTATTTATACTTCTCCTTTATATATCATTCTATTTCACTGTATGTATTCATTGCCGATAAGAAAATAAATGTCATTCGTTCTATCATTCCTAATTAAACAGGATAGCTACTTTAAATTTCAAACGATACTCCTAAAATTATTTCTTCTGCGGCAGCAACACGCCGGATGCCAGGTAGTATTTAATTAAAAAAACGCACAAAGTTAATCTTTCTAAAAAGAAAAAAAAATCTCTTTCATATCCTTAAAATCCTAAGATTTCCCTCAGTTAAATTCATAGTTCATTTTTAAAGACTCAATGTTTTTTTTTAAGAACTTACTCAGTTCTTAATGTAAAAATTATGAGATTTAAAATTCTTCAATTGCATATTGTAATGAAGTATCTTCATTTTCTTTAAAATTATATTACAAAAATAGAAAAGAGTTTTCGAATTTAGTTTTTGAAAGCAAAGAATTCTGAAAATAAAGTTTTAGTTTACATATATTAACTCCCCGTTTTAAAGCAACACTAGGGCTATTTAGGACGGACATCATAATTTGAAACTATGGTCAGACGATATCTAAGCTTACACCACTAAGCAACTTAGCGTTCACCAGACCCTCTTACACGGCAATTCTTTGGTAAAAGCGGGTCTCGAACCTGAAATACGAGACCTTATCACCAGGCCGCCGCAGTCCTCGTCGGAAGAAATTTTTATTTTAAAAGGCAAAAATTTATTTATTAATATATTAGAATATTTTAGATACTAGGTTTTTCTTTCTTTTTAATATGAACTCGAAACGTAATAAAAGAGACTGAGGCAATATGACAGTGTGAACCATTGATCATTTATAATAAATCCAAAATACTTTTCTTTGCAAATATTAGAATGGTATTTTTATTATATTTTACCCAAATCAATAAATTCTTGTTTTCATAAAATCAACATTGTTTTGCTATTTTAAAAAGATAATTCAAAAATATCATCTAGCTTCTATACCAGGGTGACCTCGGTATAAGATGATAATCCTCATAAAAATTGAGTTATTTTTATTCTTATATATAAGACAATATAGCAATTAATTAAAGATTGCTTTCTGGAATAGTATGTAGTGAAAAGATTATTATTTTTAAAATTCTAGCTCAGAATAAATTAATAAATAGTTGGGGTTTTTTCTTTAATTACCAATACTTAAAGCAAATTTCTAACCTCCTGAGATCACTTGTGCCATCACGTTTGGCTTTTTCAACATTTTATCCTAGTTTCTTATGAAGGTCAAGATAAATCTCACTCGTAGAAATTGTGGGTAGCATTCTTGGAAGGTTTCAGCCCATGATATGAGTATCAGAAAGCAAAATTTGGTTTCTTTGTTATCATTCCTTTTCTTGCAACTAACAACTTCTTACTTTGATAGTTTAAAATGTCTTTGTTGTGCCTTATATTTTTGCTTTAGAGTTAACATATCTTCTAAAGATGATGTTAGCATATTATTTGTTGGTCTATTCTATTTGCTTCATGAAACAATTTTTAAAAAATTCAGATTGGAAAAAAATCCCACAAAGTGAATAAAAAAAGCATATAAATGACAAATACAAAACAGTAAAATCACTTGAGGCAAGATATTGTTCATAAGTTTTCTTCGATCATGTTGCACCAATTGGAAATGCTAAAAGATTATTTTTTTTGGTCGGTCTATGAAGGATAAAAACACAACAACAACTTTCTTAGACAATACAATTACAAAAAAAATGTATTGTCTAAGGAAGTTATGTATAACAAAGAATATCCAAACATATTCCTGGCAGGTCAGCAAGGTCTTGTGTTGCAGATCTTGCAACGTAAAAATCCAAGAATCAGCATCTAACGAATAGCGAAATGACAGCTGTGATTTCAGTGTAAAATATTTCATTGTCTATTAGCGTGGAATGCTAGCAATATCTATAAGGTGATGAACCATTCTTTTTCTTGACCAGCTTACTAATTTGATCTGTCCCCCTTACTCAAGAATAATAATGAGCATTTTTCATTAAATGAGTCAGCTTAATCAACTTGCATTAAATAAATAAAAAAAATTGCTATGAAACACTTTAGAATTTAATATAAATAAATATTTTAATGCGAATAAGTTTATTAAAATCTAATAATAATAATAATTACCTTTTCTCTGTAACATCATTCATAAGCGTAAAAATATATATATCGTTTACAAAGGAACACAATTCATAATATACTGATAACTCAATTGATCATCTGATATGATGCGTTTAACTTAAATCAATTTCAATTTCAAAATTCATAATATTTCGATGAGTTGTACCTAAACATATTTATTTAATATTGTAAATAAAAAAAATCTTTACACAAAAAATAAATCTTTAATAAGATTTCATTATGTTAAATATAATTTATCCTTCAGCAAATTATTAAATAACTTTACGATTTTAACTATACATTTATAAAATCTCAAAAAAAACAACAAGAAATGAAATAATAAGAATGATCTCATATGTTAAATCCACTTTTATGATGAAGATTTTCCATGTTTGAAATTTATAGGCTCATTATTTATTTTAAATTTTAAAGATAAATTAAATTCCAACTTCAGGAGATCGGGAATCTGTAGTTGCACTTAACTGCAAACTTGCACAGAAATATGTTAATGTATGTATGTTAATGTATGTTAATGCAAATTTGTTTGCAGTATCAAATATTCTTAATATTTTTTTAATTTTATTTTCGCATCGCGTTTTAGTTAAACAGAAAAAATTTAACAATAACGTATTCTAACGGTATTAATGATAAAACAAAGTAACTTTTTAATCTGAATGATACGCCATCGTCTACATCTTTACCTTAAGATCTATAATTACTTCTAAATCAAGAGAAAAATGCATAACCTCTTATTTAAATGGAAGCAATTTATCACTGTCATGCAGACATATCGGCAATAATTCATCATAGCTCCATGAAGATAATGCCATCATTCATAATAACTCGAGATATCGATTCTATGCGTGAATGAGCAGATGATAACTTTGACAAATGGACGATTTTCGATTAGTCATACTAGAACCACTGAGTTATACAAAATTATTTTCTCATTAAAACTATGTCGAAGATAGCTAACTACCTTAAATGTAGCAGAATCAGACATTAGCGTAATCTAATTCGTTCAATGCATTGCTATTTCCCGCCGTTTAGATGATAAACCTAACTCATTTTAATGATTTCGATGGTATAATATTTTTATTTATCAACCAATTCTGGCATCGCTTAGCATTCAAAGATAGTGTTAGGAAGATAAGTTCGTAGATCAACGTACTTGGATGGAACTTGGATGAAATTCATGGAAAATTGCATTTAATACATGTCACGCATTTGTGAGGAATTGTTTAATCTTAAATAGTTTTATTATTATAGAAATTAGGTTTTTCTTTTGAAATCATTGTGTATTTAATAAAATGCATAATAATGTATTATGTATTTATTTATTAATTATATTTTATGGGCAAATAATTGATTTTCATGCTGAAAAAAATATGTTTGTTTTATTGATATATTTATTTGCCTTGTTATACTTATCTAATTAACATAATCCTCGGGGTTGTTTATTCAAAATAATTTAATTGTTCTTTTTTTCTAATATAAATATAATTATTGTTCTCAGAAATTAGCTTTAAATTCCCTGGATTTCTACTTTTCTGCTATTAAAATTATGGCAATAAAATAGTTTTAATTACATATTTATTCCTTCATTTAAGAAAAAAATATTAAACATCTTTTCGGGAATACAGTATAAGCAATTTATAGATAAATTATTTATATAATTACATGGAAATATGCATTTATGCCTTTAATTCGGTATTCTGAGTGATTACAATTATTTCACAAAGTGAAAGGTAAATGTAGAAACTTCCAAATAATTAAATTTTATTAGCTATTAAAGTTTTCTTTTTATTGTTATGGAGCTTAAAAAATGGAAATTTACATAGAATTCATTAGAAAAAAGAAATTTACATAGAATTCCTTAGGAAAGGAAAATTTACATAGAATTCGAACAAACATCAATTGAATTCATTAATGCCCTTTTAAAAATTAATAAAAGAAGGAGAAAAAAAAAGAATACTTTTCTTACTCTCTCTTAAAGGACTTAGAATCATCTCCTGTTTTAAGGTAAATCGACCTTTTTGAGTTTTTTTTTATTATTATTTTTATTTTCATATCCATATAAAAATCTTAAAAATTGTCACACCTTTTTACTACGCTTTAATCTCTTCGGGCAACTAATTGGAAATTTTATGTCAACTTTCAAAGTATGATTAAATGGTGTTAGGTGCAAAAAGGACAGTACATAATCATAGTCAATTTAAAAAATAGGAATAATTTATAGGAATAGGAATAATTATAATAAAAATGTTGTTACCGATTGTTCTACTAAATTAAAAAAATACAAATTTATTAAAATTTGAGAAAAATTTAACGGCAGTGAAACTGACATCATTAAAAAGGTGTTTTTTTTTTTTTTTTTTTTTTTTAATTTTATAGAAATGAAAAAATATGAGATTATATGCTCGGCAGATATAACTAAACAAAACTAAAAATTTGTTTAAGTTTTAATCAACTTTTGGACTTTGAAAATTGTCAATGGCCTTTCTCTTTCTTGAATAGAAAGTGTGACAAATTTAATGAAAATATGATAAAAATAGTAGATTTGTATAAAAGAAACTAAAACAAACATTCATCTTTAGATAATGAATATAAATATTAAAATTTAGACAATAAAAAAGAATTTATGAATAGAATTGAGGTTGTATTTAATAATATTTTTCAAATAAAATTCAGTGGAGAAAATAATATATCCCATTTAAATAATCGGACATTTCAATTACATAATTATTTAATAATTTTATTTTATCCTT
This sequence comes from Argiope aurantia, assembly GCA_026543865.1. NCBI lineage: Eukaryota > Metazoa > Arthropoda > Arachnida > Araneae > Araneidae > Argiope > Argiope aurantia. The sequence goes on along the minus strand of JAPMOR010114994.1, from coordinate 903,999 downwards.
TGTGCAGTATCAAATTGTGAACAAATAATTTGGAAAAGATACTCTGTTATATTTACTTAAAAACTACATTTTTATAAATGTTTTAAAATATGAAATGATATTTTTTTAGCCCTTAATTACACATTGAATTGCTTGAATGACTTTTCTTTTCCCAAGAATTTTTGTTTCAAACAGTCTTAAATTTAAATCTCCTGCTGCCATCTGGCGATGATAAATCAAATACTTTTTGCTCCTTGATGACTTTTATTATTATTACGATATTATTCTTATTATTTACTCGTTTCTTGAAAATACTTTTCTTTCTGTTGTAATTTTTTTATTAATCTCTTTGCTTTAATTTAAACCTAGTTTTTAAATATTTTAGCATTTCCGAGTTAGCACTAATATAAGAATGTTCTATTCCTAATTAAGAAAAATTGGCCGTGTTTTTTTTAAACTAAACTGACTAAGCTTAAATAACTGACGATCCATATAATTCGTATTACATTCGCGTATAGATGAGATAACAATTTTATAATATTTGCCAGTTGTATACAGCAGAAAAAGCAAAATACTGCAAAAAAAAATTTGTTGGCATAAATGTACATTCTAAGAAATAAAAGTAGCATAGCAATGAAAAATAAAATTGTTTTTTAACTATTCCTTTAATTATTATAATTTTTACTTAATTTTATATACTGGCTTAAAATTGATTTTTTCCTACAATATTCGCTACCAAATATTCCACACTTTCCGATTATTTTTCTTATTTTAGTTAAATCTATATAAAAGGAAGAAGGCGGAAAATGTTGTTCTATTGTAGCGCCATCTACAGAAATTTTTCTACAATATTTGTTAAAACTAAAAAAAAAAGATTTTTTTTTTTCAACTTTAATATAAATTGCCCAGTAACTTCAGATTTTTTTACAAAAAAAGTAATTGTCTAATAATTCAGTTTATTAATTGCAATTTTTATAAATAATATAACTCGAATGGCAATAAGAAATATTGGAAGTTTAAAGAGTAATATATTTTATATAATAATTAATTCATATTATTATTAGTGAAATTTAACTACATATTACTATTGATGAAATTTAATTTCACAGTATTGTTAATAAAAGTTATTATTATTATTAACAAAATTAATTTTAATTAATTATAATATATTACTACATAAATTAATACATTTTTTAGGTTTCAGTATATCTTAAATTTATATTTATATAAAATTTATTTATACTTACATTTATTTAACTTTGTGTTAAAAATGATACTTTATTTTATTTCTTTTAATTATGATTTTAAAAGTCTAAAAAGTTCAAATCAACAAAAACTTTTGCATCGACATTATTGAGCTCTTTTTAAAGAATGCTTTGTTGAAAAATAAACTCGGATTCGCCAGGGGTTTCCAGATGATTTTTTTTAAGATCGGAATATTTATAAACCAACAGAAAATTGTTAAAAAAAACATAAAATTAGAAAAACAAATTATTTTACTAAAATGCGAAACATTTTATTTATAGCTTTGACTTTAATTTTTAAATATTTTTATGAAATATTTAAACATTATTGGCGTAGAAAAAAGTTTTAGAACTAAAAGCTTAAAATTAATAAAATACGAATTTTTCCTAAAGTTCAACCGCATCCAAAATACCAAAAATGTTTTCTACCTTTAAATCTTGTTTACTAATCTTAAATTGAAGAGTACTTTTTTCTCTTAACCCACACATATTTGATTCTGACTTTGCTTTTCTTTCTTTTTTTCCCTTGATATTATTATTTTTTTCATGATATTATTCAACCTTCACTGGAGTATTTTCTAAGATATGCATACAGATATTTACATCAACTGATACAGCTATGCGTAATTTTATATCACGTTTTTATAAAGATAATTTCGATAATGCAAGCATTTTGTTCGACCATTTCTCTTTTTGCACCATTAACTTCAAACACTTTTTTTTGAAAGGTTAATATGTACAATAACAAAATATATTCTTCAAATATAGTATAATTCTCAATAATATAATATATTCTTCAAAGTATTTACTTTTAAACGATTTTTTTAATTCAAAATTTTCCAATAAATCTAGTTTTTGGTAATTTTAAAAATATGTATTCAACAATATTAATTCAAAAAAATTTTGAAAGAATACTTTCTTTTACCTTTTAAGTACTCTGGTGGGAGTGAGTTATTAATAAGTAAAAAGCTAAAATCAAAAATAGTATTGTATACATTTTAATATTGTGAAACAAAACCTTAATACAGACGGTCGTTAGTTTGAAAAAATACTGTTACGTGTACGTGTATCAACACAAAACAATTATTGAAACGAAAATATAAAACCGTAGAGAAAGCAAGCAGCACGAATAAAGCAAGGATAATATTATAATGCATTTGTAAGTTTGGAAGAACGTTTACAGATATCAGCTTAAAACAATAAATGACGGGAAGATATAATGTCTCACAGAGAGGCACAAATGAATTATTCATACCAATAACATGCTAGTCGTTAAGATTCCAACTTAATATAATACGAAACAGGAAGACATAAAGCCACAGATAAGTCTCAGTACAGCATGGATCCAATATCATGCTTGTTATAAGTTTGTGGAAGCTGCTTATAATATCAAATGAAAACAATACTGACTGGAAGATTTAAAGACAAAGGGAGGTAAGAATAACTTATGAATACCAATAATATGTATATCGCATATTTAGTATAATTGTGCGAGATATCAAGAAATAAGTGATAGGAAGATTTAAATCCTCTGAATGGTACGAATGGCCCATACATACCGGTTGGGCATGATGAAGTTATGTTAATTGCATTGACGGTATGACAAAACTATGGAGCCTATCATCATGCCTAAATAAATAGAGTTAATTTTGGAATAAACAAAATTAATCGGACATATTAATTTTTAAGCATTAATTAACGATATTCCAAGTAATGATTCCAAGTAATGAATATTAAAATCAAGAAAAATATTTCAATAGAATTCTATTCTTTCTTTATTATTCAGACTTATAAAAATAACTATTTCGTGACGTTCTAAATATAGGCAACATTAATCGTCACTGAAAAGATGCAAATATAACAAACGAATTTCAGCTTATATTCCTTACTGTACCTTAAAATGATCATGAAGAGGTTATCTGTTCATTACCTTATGGCCATTGACACATATGCATAATTAGGTAATAAACAGTTATGTCGATTACAATCGTATTCGATCTGTAAATATTTGAATCAATGAATTCTGAATTTATTATTGAAGTTGCTTAAAAGTCATAAAGCATTTTTAAACTACTCGTCATCATACTTACAAACAATTTTTTTAAATCAGTTAATTATTTTCAACGCTTATAAAGTTTGATGATTTTAACAGCACCTTTTGAATCTAAAATAGTCTAAATTTGTCTTCTAAATTATAAGGACTACATTAATTTGAATGAAGAATTCAAATTATATGTGTAAACTGATAAAAATAAAATAGAATTGAAAATTATTTTATCATCGATGTTTAATCTAACAATATTCTCAATTAATTAAGAACACATTATTTTCTAAGATTGAATATATCGTCTGCCGACCTTATATCTTTTTTCTATCCTATTCTTTGATACAGTATATTTTACATTTATTATATCTTAGATTTTTTTGATATGGTATCTGTAAGAATCTATATTTATTAAAATAGTTTGTATACAACGTAACCCCACCCCTCAACAAATAAGGCTTGTTTTTTTCTAGAATTCTGATACATGAATAAAATTTTACATTCTGTCACATTTCTTAGAAGACTTTTTATTATTATTATTTAATTTATTATTTAATTATTATTATTTAATTTTTCAATTATTAGATTCATTTTGTCATCTTTACATTTTTACTTAAAACAAGCATTTACTTTTTATTGCTGTAATATATATTGTGGCGCTACGCACACATAAAATAGGAATCATCCCTTTTTTTAAAAAATGAAAGGATTCTTTCTAATAAAATATTTCTAATTAGATGAATTAATTATTATTTCAGTGATTTTTTAAAAAAAAACTATTAAAAACCAACAGAAATGTTTTTTTTTCACTTTCATATATGTTTCCATAATTTGGGCATTTTGCGTACAGTTTCTTTCTATAATGACATGAAGACAATATGCTTTACGGACCCTTTCCTCTCGACTGATTGGTTTCAAAATACGATGCAAATATGCAATTATAATGATGAAACTGCGTGGCAAATTTCATTTATCCAGTTAAATGTGTTTTTGAATTATCGTATTCATATGCTTTTTAATTACCATGTCCGTTGACAGACAAATAAGCTTATTCAATTTTTTTTCTTTTTATTCCCGGAAGTTTAACAAACAGAAACTTCTTAAAATCTTGAGGTAGAGTTTTTGAGCAATTACAAATTTTTCTCTTTGTATACTTCCTCCATAAGAAAACAAAAAAAGTTAAAGAACTCTCTTTTTAACCCATTTTTAGTAGAATTTTATTTCCACTGCTCTACCGTAAAAATATATCTAGAAATAGAATGTTTAATGTTTGGCGGAAGTAACTGAAATAATTGTATTCAACTCAAATGTTTACCTCAAACAAACGGGCTATAATATCCTGACTTTTACGACTTTTAACAGTTAAATTACTCTTTTCTACTAAGTTTACATAGTTTTGCAAAGTAATAAAAATCGTCAAAACTAAATTTAATATCTTAAATTGTATATATTCCTTTCTATTTGTGAAATAACTTTTCAGGCAGTAAAAGTTAGTTGCTTAAACTTAGATTGGAAAGAACATTTTTAAATTGAATTCTACGAATGTTTCTACCTATACTGATGTTAATGTTCCATTGATATTTAACCAAACTTTAGACATATTTAGAAATTTAATTTAATTTTTTGAAATCGTGAGAAATCTGCAAAATTCCTTATGTTAATTGATTGTTATGAATACATCAGGCTCTTCTACAGCGAAATTAATTCATCCTCAATCGAAATTCTTCTGTGGATGTTACATCAGAATGTCTAATTGCAGAATAATGTGTTTTTTCCTTGTTTTTTTGCTGGGTGTTAAATAAAAATTACTATTTTTGGACCATGTTATTAGAATATTTTGCTGCATGAGAATTATTCTCAATACCTCTAAAAGAAGAGATTGTAATGGACCCAATTATGGTCCTCAGAACTGATTCTTACTTCTCATCTCCGTGATGTCACGATTATTATTATTAGATTTCACAGGATGCTTTGGCAGGGTAGGGATAGGGCAGGCAAACAAGGTTCGTCATAATTAATTTTGTTTTCTGAAATTTGAGTATTTTCTTTGTGAGAAATACCTGATTCCTTTCAATCAATTTTCTGCAGAAATTGTAAACTTTATTCTGAAAAACACATTGCAAGGAATTAAGTATTTTAATTGTTTATTTTATAATTAATTTAAGAATTAACACAATTATTTAAATATTTTTATGAAAACTATAATATTGAAAACGTCTTTATTAAGAGAAATTTAACATTCACGAGCATCCACAATAATTATTTAATATTTTTATTAAAGTGATTTTTCTAATTCACTGAAAATAGCAAATAAACTTTTTATGAATTGATTTTACACGTTAGAGGAATTATTTATATAAAAGGAAAGTGAGAAGATATTAATAGCGGGAGTGTTCTACCCGTGACCTTCCCTTATTTCTTGCATAACATGACATGTTTCTTGTGCAACTTGGTACTATAGAAAAGGAACTCTACTACATAAATTTGCACCTCTTAACCTTGACCGATTGCGTGTAGAGTTAGACATATGTCAAAGATTTTTGCATAAATAAAAATCTTGAAATTCAATAATCTATGTGGTTGTATTTTTTTAATTATCTAGTTGATGAAAGTGAACAGTGAAAGAATGGACAGACTGTGAACCCTAATCCATATTTAGCTCCAAATTTGGTATAGATTTACAGTTTTGGAATGCAGGTCATAAGCTAAATTTGGTCAATCAAGCTTATCATATTTTTGAATATCGCATTCATATATAAAGACAAGGGAGACAGAATTCTGTTTGAAAAATATTGTACAAATTTTGGTGTAATACAAACATTGATCAACAATTTCAATGTGAACTTCATTCGTCTAGCTTATTCCATGGTTGAGTTATCGAATTCAGAGGCAGGCAGGCATAATATGGGTTTTTTGACAAAGTAAAACTTGAAAATTCCTGAAAATCTCGAGGTTGAATTAATTTCTGTAAATTACAGTAGAATTGCAGTATCTTAGTTTTGTGTATTTTTCTTACATGAGAAAATTTAACGAAAAGCAAAAAGAAAAATGCTAGCTTATCGTATTTTTGTATTCTTATGTATATGAAAAGGGAAGACAGAATTCTCTTTGAAGAATATCGTACAAATTTTGATATATATCAACCATTTTGGTATAAAACCCATGTGGCAAACTTCGTTCGTCTAGCTCATTTCATGTTTGTGTTATCGAGTTCAAACGTAGGTAGGTATAATCCCACAAATGTTTTTTTTTCCGGCGCAATGAAGTTTGAAAATCGTGGAAAATTCCGAGGGTGAATAAATTGCTGTAAATTAAGCAGAATTGAAGACTGCATTAATTTCGTTTTGTGTATTTTTCTTACATGAAAACATTTAAAGAAAAGCATATATATATATACTAGCTTATCGTATTTTTGTATTCGAATGTATATGGATAGAGGAGACAAAATTCTCTTTCAAAACTATCGTATGAATTTTGATATAAATGAACCATTTTGGTACAAAATCCAGTCAAATTTCGTTCGTTTAGCTCATTTCTTGTTTGAGTTATCGAGTTCAAAGACAGGCGGACATAATGCCACGAATGGGTTTTTTCCGACACACTGCAGCTTGAAGATTCTTGAAAATCTTGAAGTTGAATTCATTACTGTATATTACAGTAGAACTGAAGATTGCAGTAACTTCGTTTTGCATACTTTTCTTATATGAAAAAATTTTAAGAAAAACAAGACAAAAAAATGCTGCACTTATCTTATTTTTGTTTTCGCATGTATATAGATAGGAAAGGGTCGCATGTATATAGATAGGAAAGGATCGCATGTATATGGAAATTCCTCCATGAAGGATATCGTGCAAATTTTGATATCGATCAACCATTTTATTACAAAACGCAGTCAAACTTCATTCGTCCAATTCATTTCATGTTTAAGTTATGGAAAAAGAGGCAAGCGAACATAATACGGCGAATGGGTTTTTTCCGACACAGTGAAGCTTAAAGATTTTTAGAAATCTCGAGGTCAAATTAATTATAGTAAATTACCGTAGAATAGAAAATTGCAGTAATTTCTTTTTGCATATTTTACATAAATGATAAAATTTAAATAAAAGCAAGTGAAGGGAGGAGCTAGTTGTTAGATCTTGTTTTTTAAGCCAAAACTTGAAAAGAATGATATTTTTAATTAAATGAAAGCATATTATCACTTTCATAAATGCGTAAATATATATAAATTAGAGAAAAAAAGGATTTTGGTATTATTTTATTTTAAACTCCAAATTTTAATAGAAAGATAACAAATTTAAAGGAAGTTTTTGCAGAAATCTTTTTATAATCACATGCAAAGTTTGTCTTTCATGTTGAAGATCGCAATCTAAAAATCTCTTCCAAAGAAAGGATTAATCCAAAACACGAGGAATTATGTTAAAAACTGCAATCAACATCCTGAAGAATGTAAATCTTGATTTCCAAGCCGATTACATTTGAATAATCTCGCAGAAAACACTGAATACGAACAGGTTTCTGCTTTTACTTGTTGTGGTCTTTACTGTTCCGTAGAACCTCTTAACTCTTCTCGGAAAATTTCAGTATGCCCATGCAAGTGAAAAAATAAAATAATTAATGATGAATGAGACAGCTGTCATCTTTAAATAGATTCTTTTTCGAAACAAAGTATTCAGAATCGTCTGACTTTTTATTTAATGCAATATTTTTTTTATTCGTTTTTGAAAGCTGTAATTTTCTACTCGATCGTCAATGAGAACTATTCATTCGAAGATCCTAGTCAAAATAGTGAATTATTTGGACTCCTTTTTAGATGGAAATAAAAATGATGCAACACAACGATTATATGATGAGCAATGAAGTAAATTGTTATTATTTTCTGAGCTCCAGGATGAATTTAAAGTAATTTAACTTTTTGTATTTCCGTAGAGTAGAAAAAGAATGGAAGATTGTTAGAATCTGAATTAACTAATAATTCTTTCATCGTGAAATTTTTCTGTTTCTTTATCTATTTAATAAGAATTATTTTATATTATGTTGTTTTATTGGTTGATATTTTGCATTTGGTGGCATTGCATTGGTTGCATTTTGTGTCGAAACACTATTACTAATTATCGCAGGCCTTGACTGTAAATTCACAAGTTTATCCTACCGCATCCAGTAATTTATAAAGATCTTTAATTGATAATTATTTGTAACTATTGATTGTAATCAACATTTTAAATTTTAGGAATGTGTATTTTTATAATGAAAATCTGAATTGCGTTCCTTCTTTACGCTTAATCATTACTTGATATTAAAATACAAGAATTGTAATTTTCAAACTCAATTGCTTCAATTTATTATATCTCTTTTGTGTTGATACAAAAATTATTGCAGATCTTGTAGTAGCATATTATGAACTTCATTCATTTAAATATATAGCCAAGATAAAACTGAAATTTGAATTATTTTTCAGTTACAAAATATATTTCTTTGTGTTTCTTATTGAGCATTATATTAAGAAATATTTTCATTTTTAAGTATCATTCTTTATTCTCAAAGTACCAAAAATAATTTTTTTTAAAGAACTATGTAAAAGATTTAATTCGGTATATACTAAAATTATTACATCATTTTTTATTTTTATTTTCACATTTAAAAGAGCCAAGCCATTTAGCCAAGAATTCCAGTAGAAAAAATAATTCCAAAATTTAGAAATTCCAAAAGAACTTGAACTTAAACCTCCAAAAATTCAAGAAACATCAAAATATTTGTTTCTAAAACGAAATTTAAAAAGGTTAGAAGACAGTCATGTAATGTTTATTCAGTTTTAAATCTAATATATATGTTGAGTTACCTTGGTACCAATTTAAAAGAAAGGCTTTTAGTATTTTCAATAGAGTGAACGAAGCACATATTATCTTAGATGCTCAGATTTTTTAAGTAGGTAGAATGGACAGGAGAAGCAATTTATTGATTTCCTTTAAAGTGAAAAATAACCTTCACAAGTTATTCTTCACTCTAGAGGAAACCTAAAATTTCTTATATTGGTTTGTAAAGGTTAGCTTCTTTTGTGCTGGCTCATCACTGCAGAAATTTGACCAAATTATTAGCATCTTCTAACATATTAGCACACAAAAGGAAATATTTTAGAATTGTCATTGCATCAACTTAAATTACATTAATCTTTTCAGCTGGGTGCCATATAAAGACAATGCTATCTGATAAATTCAAACTTATTTGAAGGTCAATCTATTTTTACAGTCGACATAATTTGGGCCAATCTCGATTACAAAAAAATTCTAATCCCGAAATTGGACATTAGTCATTCAACACAAAATGTGTCTTAAGGATGGTTAATAAAAGCATCATTGCCAAAAGAACCATATTTTCTTTGCTGACATCAGAATATATCTAAAAAACATATCAGCAAAATACTCTCCTTAAATTTTAATGTCACATATTTAGAAGTTGCACATTTTTAATAGGCCTTAGTCCATAACTCTGTATTGGACCTACTGAAAGATGATTAACCCTCTAAGGGTTCCACACGCATTTCGACGTAGCCCCATAGATGTCTTTAAAGTGCACTGCACGCATTTTAACGTAGGGTAAAGAACGATGCAAATTCGTTTTGCATGGAAAATCACGTAGGGGTTATACTGCACCGAAAATGGTGTCGACGTATTTTAACGTATTTCTTTCCCGCTATGTTTCGATAGCTTGATGAATTGGAGGGGAGACAACACAATGAAGTTTTACGGCCATTTAAGGATGTCACAGGATCTGAGAGCCCGAAGATTCCTTTAGGCATAGGGCATTGTGATGGTGCCGGCGTTATGGAGGAATGAAGGGTGAGAAAGGAAAGGGCCCGCCCAAGGAAAGAGGAACAGGAATTTTTCCCCAATTGTGTCTCCCATAATGGCTGTATGTGGACTTAAATTTAAATTGCATTTTATTTCAATAGTTTTTGGTTGATATCGATAGGGATAGGATTTCTTTGATCTAAGCGTTGCCTCAAAGTTCCATGGAGTTATTTTTTCTTAATGCAGTTTTATGCTTACTTGTGATTAAACATCACATTGAAATACTAGCAACTCGAAAGGGATATATTTGTAAAATTGCCATCGATATATAGTTAAAATATTAAATATACTTTTCATTCTTAGTTCAACTATTATTATGATTCAAATTTATATTTTTATGCTAATCTCTACCTCCAATTATTTTTCACAAAGTAAACAGATGCAAATGAATTTTGCGTTTTAAATTTCAAAGAATATAATAAAATATATTATTATATTGTTTCTCTTATCTTGTAAAAATTTGGAATAATGTGTCGCTTTTTATAATGCGACTCCTTTTCAAAGTTTTTTTAAAGAATTGAATAGAATAATTTCATTCAAATTCATAAAAGAAACAATAAAAACCTTTTTTTAAGAATTATATCTATTCAGAAAATTATTAATATTTAGTCTTAATATACCTTAATGTAGATGAAAGCAAATAGTAAAATAAATTTAATTCAGGGTTTGATTTATTTTGTTAGGAATATTAAGAAACAAATCACATTGTAAAAGTCTTAACATCATAAACTATCTGAAGATATTTTTTCAATAGTTTATCAAAGAAGATATATTTCTTAGATAAAATTATAGATCTCTAAAACACTTCTAAAAAAATAAGTAGGTAGTTCAAAAATTCTGTTCGTATTTTACAATTCTTTGAAGCAGTATTTTTTTGTAGATAAGTTAATGAGCATTCTTCAATATAGAATAAAATCTGAGTGGATAAATGAGATAACTTTTGTTGAATCTTGTGAGAAGTACAGAATGAGTTTTAACTACACGTTTTTAAGGACGTTCTAATACAAAATAGTGCAGATAAATTCCTGAATGGTGCATGGATAATAAATTATTTTTGAATATTCAATAGCGTAGCATTCATAGTTATGCCTTGAAATCACAACCTGCTATTTACTCGTATCAAATAAATGACTTTGCATTACTTTATTCAGATTTTGTTACTGATGCTGGTGTTACTTATGAAAAAACGTATTCGGATAAAATCCCAGGATAACACTCAATATTCCAAAAAAACAGATTAATAAGTGTGCTTGAGAAAAAGTCTACCTCTTCTAAATATTTGACTTTTTTTTTAACTGAAGTAATTAGGAAATTTGATTGTGATATATTTGTTATGGTAATTATCAAAATAAAACATATTTCAGAGTAAGGGCTTGAAGATAGCTCTTTAAAAATATGTCAGCGTTAGAGAAAATATTGCGCAAATGTTAGATCCTGAACATGATACGTGCTAAATCTTTGTATATGTATGTGAGATGAGTGAAGTAATTAGCATCCTTCCGAAAATGTTATGCAAAAGATTGAATTGTACAGGCTCAGATGTCATCCTCGTCAACGGACCATATTTCAAAATAACAAGATTCATTCCAAAATAGCTCGAATTCATTCCAAAATAGCTCAAATAGCCCAACGGGACGTTAATATAACTAAACCAAACTAAACTAATCTAAAATAGCTCTTATATAGCTTCAAATCATGTGAATCAAATAAATTCTATCCCATGAAAGTCAGTTACTGATTCAGTTCAGAAATTTCGCTACAATAAGTAAGAAAAAGTATTTAATACTCAGGTCACTAAAAATTCCGTAGCCTTTAGAGCAATTTAGATCCAAAGCTATCTACATTTTTCTTATTTCTAAAACCCATCAGTATCTTAAGATAAATGATCAAAATAAACAATAAATTAATAAAAAAAAGTACGTTTGTCGCTGAGAACAAAACATGACCTTATTTGACTTAAGTCAATGAACACGCGTGCTCTTATCTTGGAAACAGTTAAATATTCAGTACCATTGTGTTTTATCAGGTTAAGACAGATTAACTGAAAAAATAAACCTATTCTTCCGTTATTGGAAAGTGAAAGAAGATGAAGGTTATCATATTCTTTTCCCATTATGAGGTTAAATTCCGCAAATATGGATAATGAATTTTAAAAAATAACATTGCGATAAATAAATAAAATAATAAGCGGTATAGCATTCAAAAAAAGTATTTCAAACCATAGATCTAGGCCATTTTCAAGAATTGTAAATAAATCTAAACGATAAATTTAAATATCTTCCATTTTTCGATTTTTTTTTCAGCCTTTCAATTATGATAATTTATTTCTGTTTTGCTTATAATATTTATGATTGATGTTTTCAATTTTAATTAGATATTTTATCATTTATTAATATTGCAAGAATGCAGACATGTGTAAAGAAGTTCTTAATTGATAGTATTCTTCTTATTCTTTTTCGATTCTTATGAGAATATTTCTTTTTGTAAGAATGCATGATTGCATACATGTGTAACAAAGCTCTTTATTGATATTTATTATCACGTGTGATGATGAAGTTGTTTTGGTTGGGGGGTTGTGAAGCTCGAAATCGGGTAGGCAATGAATATTGAAGTTCGAAATCGCATAGACAATGAATAAAGCATAAATGGCAATTTTCATCATCATCTTTTAATAACATATATTTTTTTACCTGCCTTTACCAGTATTGCCTTATTATTGCGTATTCTTCTTTGACAGCAGATCCGTTTTTAAAAGGTTGACGCAGAACTATGACATCATAGCTATTATTTCATCTTAAAATCGGTCGAGTTCCAAAACTTTGTTTGCCAGCTAGAAAAATTGAAAATGAAA
>JAPMOR010114994.1:846914-885734 GCA_026543865.1 Argiope aurantia | reverse complement strand
GTTATAAAATATATTTTGGTAAAATATACTTTAAATTATTATTAGAAGTTTTAAAAATTTATTAAAATAAGGAAGGAAAAAATGGATAAATATTAAGTTGATATTATTGAAATACGTTTATTTATTTCAAAGCTGTACTTTTGATTCAAACTCTTGGAAGCAAATAAAACATTAATTTCGTTAATACCTATTGTAAGTAGGTAAATATATAGAAGGTGGGTTTTTTTTTTTTTGTAATTATATGGTTCGCAATAGACTAAGAAGATTTTGATTAATTTTTAAATAAATGTTTGATAAATATCTCGAAAACGTTTGCTTATTTTGAAGAATTAATTATATCCAAGAATTAATCAAATTTGAAATTTAGAAGTTCTATGTCAAATTGTTTAACCTTCAGAAGCTTAAGAGTTTCAAACTCTTCAATCTGAAAATCTAGAAACAGTCCAAAAAATTTTCTGATATTATTTTGGCATTCGATAATGCAAATAATGAAATTTAAACAAGCTTGCAAATTTACTTTTATTGAATTTATATGTCATTTATATAAAATGAGACAAAGTTAGCTTCTTCTTTTGATTCAAACAATCGGAAGCAAATAAAAATATAATGACCTATGAAGCTATAGGAAAGAAAAGATTCACAAAGCTAATGAGTTTTTGTGTAAACTTACCTTATTATTAGAAGAATTGTGCATCCCACAATCATCAAATCTGCAATTTTTGCAATATATAAAACAAACTCGTATTTTAAAGAAATTAAAATATATATTGAGAGGAGATGTAAAATTTTCGAGTGCTTTTTAACTAAAAATAAAATTAAAATTTTCTTCTTATATAGCAAGACTACCCAAGAAGTAATTGCATGCCAAATTTAGCAGCTTTAAGTCCAACGGCCATTTTGTTGAACATTTTGAACGATTTTTGTACCATGCATATTGCAATTTACAGTTAAATACTGATATTGCTGTAAACCATAATATCTGAATTCATTACAGATATATAAAAAATAAATACATATTCAATCAAAACTAATAAAACGAAGCATAATATCTTAAAATATACCATTAACATGTTAAAAATGTGCAGAAATGTGAGACTAAATCGACAATCTTATTAAAAAATGACCTTCATTATGTACATTGTTTAGAGTCGAAAATACCTAAATCTGTTATTGACCTTACAAATCCATTTGATCTTGGGTCAAAGTAATAGCTCCACTGTGTATGGACAAAAGAAAATAGCGTATCATAGATCATCTGATGCACGTCATAAAATCAAGTATCCCCTTATATTTGTAAGAACCGAAAGTGTGCAACAATAGAGATTATAATCTGATCAAGGATCAGATATCAGAGTCCATCGCCAAACATACTCGTATAACATACAAATCTTTAAGCTTTTATAACAACACAAATAAACTGTAAAATAAATTAATATCCGAAATTTATTAAAATTTTATATTATGAATATTTATATGAATGCTTATTTATATGAATGCTGTTGTTATTATTAATGCACAAACCAGTAGAAATATTCAGCATCGATTTCTTATATAAATGTGATTTATTATTATTAAGATTTATTATAAATGTGATTTATTATTATAAAACATAATCACAAATACCAAGACCCCTTCAAAACCATTCAATAGCTAAGATCAAAATATCATTCATGAAAATAGGTTTAATTTAGTCCATCGTAATTGTAATACCCCAATGTTAATTTTCATTTTTATTGTTTTTCATCTCTTCTTTTCCTCCATGTTGTGTTTATCCAATAGGTTAGAAAACTCAATGTTATAGGCACCAGGGGCGAAAGGATAGCGCTATGTTATGTATACCTATACAAGACAGTACCTGCTTTTCAGTTTTCTTTATAAAATGCTGCATTCCCCGAAAATATCTTAAACAGGGGAGTAGGGATAGAGGAAATAAATTATCCAAAATAACACCAGGGTCTCAAAAGTCCCCTCTCTTCACCACCTTATTTCCCTTAGCTGTGTTTTTAAATTTCAAAGTGCAATGAAAATAAACTATTTATGAATTTAATTATCTTTTTTAACCGATTGGATTCAAATTTTAATACAAATTGACAATTTTAGTCTCTAAAACATCAAAATGGGTGACCAAATTTCATTCATCCCTTCCAAATTCCATTCATCAAAATGGCATATCAAATCCCATTCATCAAAATGGCATACCAAATTTCATTCATCAAAATGGCATACAAAATTTCCTCCATCCCTACCAAATTTCATTTATCAAAATGGCATATACCAAATTTCATTCGTTCTTGCATTTTTTGAATTATCGCATTCGTACATACGAAAAAATAAGCCCCGTTCATCAGCAAATAATTTTAAAATATGATACAAATTTACATATTTGATGATAAAATTGCGTACCAAATTTCATCCATCCACAGTATTGAAATTTTTTATTATC
Source organism: Argiope aurantia (assembly GCA_026543865.1). Taxonomy (NCBI): domain Eukaryota; kingdom Metazoa; phylum Arthropoda; class Arachnida; order Araneae; family Araneidae; genus Argiope; species Argiope aurantia. The sequence continues at coordinate 883,291 of JAPMOR010114994.1, read as the reverse complement.
TTAGCATGCGGACGAGCAGAGCAGATGGAATTCTCGTACAAAGATATTAGTGAAATGTTCATACAAATCAATAATTTTGATTTAAAGCACGTTTACCAAACTTCATTCGTCTAGCTCACTCCCCAAATCTTAATGTTCGTTAAAATTTTAATAATTAAATATTTTATGCAATTCCTACTTTAATAGCTTCTTCATCAAAATATTTTAAAATTTAAAATTTTGATAGACATCTAATTCACTCATAATATTATAAAGGCCTTCAGTCATAACGTAATATGTATCTCTCTAATTTTCTGTTAGCTCCCGTAGAATTTATGCTTTAAATTAAAGTGGAAAGAATTAATCTGCAATTAATATAATAATATTTTTTACTGAAACAAAGCATTTTTTTATAATATGATTACTGAAAACAGAGTCACTGAGCGTTTAAACTTTATGGGCACTAAAGAATATCTTTCTTAATTTATGTAATATCTCAAGAATTTGACAACAAAATTTTCTCAGATTTATCATGAGCAGATCGATTAATTAACATTGTTTAGTTTTAAATGTATCAAACACTAAGAAAATAAATAGAATTGTTTAAAATAATCGGTTGAAAACAGTAGTTAAAAAAACTACTTAAAAAGGATGTACTTAAAACTATAAACATATACAAAAAATATGTAACTAACATAAATACAATTTAATTACGAACGCATACAACTAATCGAAAAATAATTTAAATCAAGTCCGCATCCGTTGATAATCAGAACACAATACGCATGCTTGAATTTTCATCGACAGTTACGGTAACGCAAATGCGTGAATTTTTCTACGCCAGTTGGGGTAACGCTATGAAGATTAGAAATTTTTTTTAATTTCCTTTTTTCTGTTTTATTCTAATTCAAAAGTACTTCAGAATGAATCTGAAAGATGGATTCATTAACAATGTTTAATTTTAAATGCATTAAACATTAAGAAAATAAACAGAATCGTTTGAAATAATCGACCGAAAAATCTTAAGCCTAGCCTAAGATTTTTCGTGAGGGGGGAACTAAAGCCTTACTCATTTGGCGGTGGGGAAAATGAAAAGATTTTTTTGCGGGAAAGTTAGTTTTTAATTAATAATTAAAATTCTAATTAAAAACTCAAAAAAGGGACCCCAGGTGCACATTCCCGACCTCCAAGATATACATGTACCAAATTTGGTACCTGTTGGTCAAACGGTCTCGAATGTAGAGCGCCAACACACACACACACACCTTGAGCTTTATATAAGTATAGATAAGACTCATATAATCCCAAGAATGGATGACTTTCATGATTAATCTGTTTATCAAGTTTTATCCATACAGCTTGAGAGACAGACTTAAATTCCAAAAGGCATTTTTGAAATCGCAAGATCGGAAAGGGAAGATTTGCCAGAATTTCGGTGTCGAATTTATTTGACGATTATAATATTTCCTCATCGTCTATTTTCTATACGTATTATTAAAAGAATAAAGTATTGTAATAGTAAAAAAAATAAAGAGTTAATTAGTAGTTAATTAGAAGTTAGTTAGAAAGTTAGTTTTCAAAAACCATGATGTATGTATGCTTAAAATTGTGACTTTTCATAAATTTTGAATAAAAACATCAAAAATGTCATTTTTGATGATAACAGTAATAAATAATTTGCTAATAACTAGTCAAAATAGGAAGAAAAAGTCACAAAAATTTTTGTTAATTATTCATACTTAGCGCGTCCGTTTTATACATTGTTATTATAAACTGGACAATCGATTGGATCTTGACCGAAATAAATGGCTTAATCAATGGAAAATAATAAGTGAAAGTTGTATGTCCACTTTCAGAATGAAAAATAAAAGAGAAAGGTTTAGTGATTGAAGTTCGAACTGGAAAATTTGTTTTACTATTTCATTATCATATTTAAAGCGAAATCTATTCGTTACTGTGAGAGCGAAAGGATATTAACCTGTTCAGGACGTCTGACAAGTCTGTGCGTCACGCAGATATGATAGTTATGACGTCTGTTCTTTTTGAATGAAAAAAATTGTTTTAGAATGGAAATCAAACGATAATAAAAATAATCAGAAGAAAATCATCGGTTTTTCTGAATGTTCTAAATTAATTATATATTTAGATTTAATTAATTTTTTGAGGTTTTTAATTAAATATATATTTAGATTTTGAGGAAAATTTCAAAATGGTTTAGATTCTATCCAATGTCTCTATTATAACTTCATTAATACGATAAATGTCTGACTTATTTGTCATTTATTTATACAATATCGTCTCTCTCAGCATTTATGTCAAACATATTATGCGATGATAAATTTCATTTGAAAAACGAATTCATATTTGCAGGAGGAAATAAAGAAAAAGAAAAAATACAGTGATGTAGAATAAAAATGGAACAATTGAAATAAACTGGAAAAATTTTATAAATTCGTCATATAACTATTAAAATATTATTAATACAAGTATCTCACATTTATAGATAATATTTATGATAAATATATTTAAGGATAAGAGTATATATATATATATATATATATACTGTGATCACATATATCCTCATATATTTATATGCAATTTACATATATATTATTAGTCATCAATATTAGCTGACACAAAGTGAATACATGAAGTCTCCATACCAATGTTAAACAATCTTGTGAAAGTGAACTATATTTCATTATCAAATTTAGATACAAATAAAAGTATTACCCTGCATTATATGTTTTCGTAAGATTTAATTAGCTTCGAAAGTTTAGAAATATATATAAATTAGTTCAATTTGAATTCAAATACATAACTAATCAAAGTTGAAGTCAAATAAGTTTTTGCAATGAAGGATAAAATTATGCTTATAGGTTTGTTTGTTTTTTATTTTCATTGCAAATAGGGTTATTTTGAGTTGTAAAATGCAGATTATTTTCATGTTATTGTAATCAGTAATTTTGAAGCTTTTTAAAAGCCAAAATTCTTCCATATTTTTGTGAATTCTAAAAATATTTTGTTTTTATATTATTTTTATACTTATTCACAACATAACTTTTTTTTCTCGTACAAGAAGGTTATTCCAGTCGATAAAAACCAAGTGTAAGCTGACAGTCGACTTTTATAACACGAAAATTCTATTGAACTCAAATTAAATGAGTGTGTATATTATAGAAACCCTTGTGGCTCTTTTTAATAAAAAAGATTAATTGGAAATTTATGTTGCATGTTTTAAATCATAATTATTTTTAATTATAAGTTTTTTTTATATTGATTTATGTTTCGGATTTATTTAGTCATCTTCGATATTGTTTTAATATTATTTTATCTTATTCTTCGGATTATATTTATTTTTATATTCGGATTTTGTTTTATATTGCTGAAACCCAGATATATATCCACTAAAGCTACAATGAATTTTAGTTTTCCAATTTCAATAAAGTTTACATAGTTCACTTTATCACCCTCATATCTTGAACCTCATTTCATACAGATTCGGTAAAATATCTTTCATTCATATTGAAGTTCAGTTATGCTTTTTTTTTCAGAATTTTCTGAATCGGAAATTAATCCTAATCATTTAAAAAGAAAAAGAAAACATCAAAACTCTTCTAAATCTCGAAACCGTATTTCTTTACGATTATAGTGTTTTGTCTAGTTATTTTTCAGATACGAGATATTAAAAAGCAAAGGAAATACATAAAAGACTATGCCATTTACTCTTACGAAAACAATTCACCAATAAAATATCTCTGAAACACGCCCTTTTTTGTTCATTGCCTTTTTTAAGAAAAAATTGCACAATATTCTTTTTTCAAGATAACAGTAATAAAATACCGTATGCATACCATAGATGGTAGATATGTCTTTTTTCCTGAGGTTTTAAGAAGCTTGCTTCATAATCAACAACTAACAATGCAAGCATATTTTAGGAATGTCCAGCAGGAAGTATTTTACTTCAGGAGTTAAGAAAAAAAATTATAGCAAAATTTTATGCTGCTCATCAGCTGCAAAATAAGAGCCCCCGTGTCCAAATTCAAACAAATTTTGAATGAAATAAAAACAATTGTTTTAGAAAAAAACTTCTCAAAAATAAATATAATTTTAAAAAAAAATTTAAATCTGTTATTTTCTGCTACTGGGGATTAACTTCACAAAGCAGTTATACTTGCTCTAGTATTTTCACACGCTTTTATTGAATTTCTCTTCTCTTTCCTCTTCCCAACGAATTTTGGAATTTTGATATCATAAACCTTTTTTGCTAAAAAGAATGAAATATACCTTTTTTTTATGATTAACATTTTATTTTTTTAGTCAATAGTAAAATAGAATATATTATTTCAGTTTTCAATAATTAAGTTTCTCCAACTTCCAATTAGTTTTCGATGCCTCTTCAACCTCTGTAAGAGTGTCAGAGCACATGTTAAGTATCACTATTTTTATGAAGGTTTTTAAAAAAGAATTTTACAGATATATTATACCATTCTACGGGTGTTAGCTTTCTGAAAAGAAAATCAATTTATTTTATAATTGATGATTGTATGTTAATAGGATACGAGTTGTAAATAATTTCTTCGTACTTCCAGACAGTCATAAAGTTGCTACATATGTTATGCGTGCGCGCGTGTGTGTATGTGTGTGTGTGTGTGTGCTAATGCATTATTTATAATTGTAACATTTACAAAGAAATTCAAATTTCCTCTACATAGTATCTTTGGTACTACAGTTACCAACTTTGGCACAAAGTTGCTTCGTGAGATGCAGTTGTTCAATAAGAAAATAAATCTCAAAATTGTATCAATTTTTTTTCATTAAAAAATTAGTCAGAATTTTAAAACTGTCCCCTGTGTAACAGGGAGCATATTAGTGTACAAAAATTGTTTTTATATCAATAGTGTATCACCGGAGGGCAAAGAGGATATCGAATGTCCAGGTGAAGTGGAAACAAAATGGTATCAAATTTATCAATTCTTTAATGTATATTCTGATGAAGTGAAAAAAATAATGCCACACTCTAATTACTATTTGCATAGGAAAAACTAGTAATTGTCATTATGTAGGTGAAGAAGTTGCATAGAAAAAAAAGTCTCCAAAAATATGTTATTTAAACTGAAATAAGAAAAAACACTCTGTAAGACAAATTTTGATCTTGAAATATCATGATCAATATTGCAGCTATTTGCTATTTAGTATTAAAATATTCTTTAAGAATACTCAAATGTCTTTAATAAAAAAACGAAATAAGAAAAAAAAATTATTGAAACCGAATTAAAAAAATGACTCTGTGAAACAAAATTTAACCTTTGAAATAACATCATCAATGTTTTAGCTATCCATTATTTAGTATTAAAATATTGTTTAAGAATCATCAAATGTCTTTAATTAAAAAAAATGTCATTGAAACTGATATGGTAAGTTGATATTTGAAAAATAAAAGATCTTTAGATATTATTTTTCTTTTTTTGTTATTTTTATAGGGAAATTTCTATCGCGAAAAATGACAGGAAAGGAATGGAAAATATCATTCAAATGACACAGACACTAAACATTTTTTTCTAACATTCTAATAGACAAGCCTGTTTGTTCCATGACCACCTTCTAACAATGCCAACATTCATTTAAATCGTCTCTGTGTCACAAAAGCAAGATCGCGGAGAAATGAATATATTTCACTGCACTGATACTTCTTTTCTGAAGCAAAACTCCTCGCTCTTCTCTCAAACAATGCATGGGCGGTCAATTGATGCGAGAAACAAAGAATAGGACAGTCGGTGGCTGACGCATGTGACCTGTGGAGCAATCACGCGGAACGAATCTGCCTCGCCAGGGTCTGATGAGTTGCGACCTTGTGGACAATCTTGCCACAGAAAAGTGTTTCCTTCACGGGGAAGTGAAGTGGCTAAGGATTCTTAATCCGTTCGATGGTTACTGCGAAGGGAAATTTCGCTCTATTGGCTTAACAGTTCTCAATTTCGAAATGTTTTGGGCTCGACTCGTAATATATATTTTTAACGTACGTCTTCGATGGTTTTGGGTTGCATTTTATATGTCATCTAATGTACATTGGAATTTCAATTCATTTATAGGGCAATGCCTTTTTTGTTGGTTATATGCATTTGTTTATTAATAAATGACTTATTTTTGAACAGGCAAAATACATCTTTTCTTATTTTAGTTTCAATGACTTGTTTTCAGTCTTACCTATTTTTTCCCTCCCCTAACTAGTACTGGGTTGATTTTTCTAAGGATAATTAGGCAATACAAATTTCAAGACCCCCTCCCCCTTTCTCTATAAACTTTTTTAAAAAGTCAAATATTTTTTTTATCTCTTTTAGATTATTATTTTTATACAAAATTTTAAATAGTAAATTTTGAAAAATTGAAATTGAAAAGGTTTAATTACATATCAGTTTTAAAAAGTCGCTTTCGGTATATTTCATATTAAAAAATATACAAATGAAATTTAAAAGCAATTTTAAACAAAATAGCAAAAAAAAAACAATTTACAAAATTTTTATTATTCTAATATGAATAATATTGAAAAATAGGATCAGATATTTTTTTTAATTGTATAGCATCTTGTTGTATTATAATTATAAAATAATGTAATACAAAACTTATGATGGTAATCAATTAGAAATGTTATCAGAATAATACTCCAAAGTTAATTTTTTAAAAATTCTTGATTTTAATTTTAACAAGTCTGATTACATTGCTTTTATATATTAAATAAATATATTAAATTAAATAGACTTAGAAATATCATATAAAAAAAACTTCGATGGCTCGGAGCTCTCGAGCCATCGAAAGTTGTGGAGCCTTAGGCAATTGTCTGTATTGCCCATTTAAAAATTTAGCCTTGATCTTAACTTCTGTTGCTGTTTCTCACTTTAAGAAAATTGAGTTATTTACTTCATATCTAATTGTTCAGGATTTTAACTTAAATCAACTGATGTTTTCCTAGGAATTTATATACATTACAGCAGGCTAAAATTAAACTGAAAAAATGAACGACTATCTAATTTACTTTAGGAAAATGATCACCTCTTATAATTTTGTTTATTAAATTAATAACTTTATCTACATCAAATTAATAATTTTATGGATATCAAATTAATTACTTTATTGACATTAAATTAATTACTTTATTGATAACAAATTAATTACTTTATCGCCATCAAATTAATTACTTTATTGATATCAAATTAACTACTTTATCGACATCAAATTAATTATTTTGTTGATATCAAATTAATTATTTTATAGACATCAAATAAATGACTTTAGTGGATACCATAGTGGATCTTAGTGGTTACCATATATATTCGTATACTTACGAATTTTAAGGAAATATTATTCTGTCCATTACTAAAAGTTAATATTGGAGAATGAATTTTTTTTAATAATGTCTATAATTATTTCTTAACAATAATTAATTAAATATTTAAAGAAATACAATGCCTTTCTTTTTTTTAAATCAATAATCAGAAAGAAATCATAAAGTCTTCGTACACTTTAAAGAAATTTAAATCTACTAATAAATATCGTGTTTGGACCCCCAGCTTCCTAAACAGCTTTTAAATATCTGTGCATACAGTGCAATAGTTTTTTTTTTTTTTTTTAATATTATTTTTCCACAATTCTGGCATTATTGCTCCTTTAGTCCGATTTTCATATTGATGTTCTATCTTCGTACTTTAACTTTCAGTTCCCTCCATATATGTTTCTATTGGATTTAAATCCAGTAAATAAGATGATATTTTCATATTTTGTGGATAATCACAAATTAATTTACTTAATAAATAGATTTTCTTCGGTCTGAACGTCTAAGTAATCAAGCTGATCTGAATACTCTTTGAATAATTTTAAGGGAAATTGAAGTAGAAAATATTTTGATAAATTGCAAAATTCTTTACAGCCTTCAAACGGGAATTTTCACTATATTTTTTTTTATTTACTGTGAATGTTTTATTAACTTGAATTATTTGGACGCTCTCATTTTTTTATCTTATTTTCTATTTGGTTTTTTTAACCCTTTCAAGCGTTTTATCACATATTACATATGTTTGTAAAATAGAATAAATTTAGTAATTTAGCGATACGCCGATTTAATTAACTACTACAGTGATGAAAAATAATCAATTTTCGAAAGTTGTTTGTTGTTACGAATTAAAAATCGCTTTAAAATAATAAATAGAACATAGAGAAGTAAGAAAAGGAAAAATGAAATCAAACGATTTTTTAAACATAACCAAATATTAAATATAAGTAATAGACGATAATTTTAATTATGAATGTATTTGGAATTAATCGATGTACAGACACTTTTGTGATGCGCTTTATCTCTGAAGTGTTGAATTTTGATTTTTATTTTTAAAGATTTAATAAAATAAACTTTTTCCCAGACATAGGGTAGGGGTAAAATTACTTGAAGATCAAATGGAAAATTACTGGCTTTATAAAAATACTAGCCGCCTTCGGCGACCAGCCGGTTCGCCAATATTACCGCTCGCTACAATTTTCAATTAAATATTTTAAGTAACTGGTCTCTTAATAGATTCTCAAACAAAACAATTTTAATCTTCAAATTTTGATAGTCATACCAAACTTATACTGTTGTTTAGATCGTTTCGTTCAATTTACTCTATATATTTTGCTAATTTGTTGTCATTTCCGGTAAAACTTCAACTTTAATTTAAAGTGAAAATGATGAAATTGCAATTAATATAAAGATATTTTTTAATAAAACCAAGCGTTTTATTTTATTTATCATCTTTATTGCTATTTATTTATTACTATTATTATTGAATATGAGTATTGCAAACAGAATATCTCGGTATTTAAGTCTTATGTGAACTACAAAATATTTTTGATAATTTATGTAATATCTCAAAGAATAATTCAACAAAAATTTCTCAGATTTAGCATAAAATTCAGTTTTTAGTTTTGCTTTCAAAAGGATTGAAATGAAATCAATAATAATATTTTGTTCCAGCCTATAAATATATTTCAAAAATTATGAAATCTAAATTTAATGCAGTAAGGTATCATATTCTGAGAAATATTCTGGACACACCAAATTTTAAATAAATGAATGAATGTGTCTATTTTCCACGATCAACTAAGACTTATTTATGAAGTTTCGAATGTTAAAAATCTAGAAAAACTCAACATTTGCATAATCTTAGGCCAATTATTCTTAGAAACCTGCGCGCTGATTGGCGTATTTTTTTTTTTTTTTTTTTTTTTTTTATGAAACGATCGATGGAAAATCTAAAATTATCCTTTTTTTTTTGTTATTGAATAGTGATATTCAAATTTTCATAAATCAGACAGTTTAAGTGATTGATTTAGTTGAATGGAAATTAACTCTTTTTATTTAAAATATTAGTGTTTCAAGAGCATTTTGTTATTCATGATTTCGACAGCAGAAGCTTTATGTAAAATCAAAAATTCATTATTTATTAGAGCATTTATTGAATTAAGTTACATAAAATATAATCATTTTTCTATTTAAACCATTTTAGTAAATCTGTTGTGTTCGTGCGTCATCAAAAATAGAATGCAGACAAACTTATTATGAAACTAAATCTTATTACATTATAGATAATATTATCAAATTTACATCAACTTATTTTCATTCAAAATTCTAGCATCGTTTTTAAAAAACAAATTAAAAGTTCCAAAAATATCTCTGTTGCCAATCTGAATTTGACAACTATTTACAAAATAAAATTTATAATTATTAAAATAATCGTTTGCTACTTTTAAATAAAATATTTGCGATTTATGTCGCAACAGATCTTTGTCTTACTAAAGGTTTACAAATTAGCTGTGTGGCCATGATTTGAATGGATATCTTGTTCATATTAAACAAAACTTGCCTTAAAATAAAACTTATTTATTGGATTAATAATATATAGAGTGTAAAAGATCAAAAAAGAATTTTTCTTGAATTTATTTTTTAGAAAAAATAATATTTCATATTTGTTTTATTTCCTACAGACACGTGACGAAAATTATATTTTTGCAGATTTCATTTCCAAAAAGATTTAATTTATTTTCAGTTAGAGCTGTAATCAATGTGATGGCAACACTTTGAAAAAAGCTATTTTTTTTCTCCTGAATGCGAAACGTGCTTAATCCTCATTTTTATTTTTGACGAAAAAAATTATTGAAAAACATAGTTAAAATATTTATTTAAAAATTCATTAAAAATAGAAATTTAATTTTAAGATTAAAACAGTAGTATCATTTAAAAGATAAATTTTTTATCTTTAACTTCATGTAAAAATCTTTTTTGTGCGGTAATATTTTCGGCAGTTATAGCAGAAACACGTCAAAATTTCGCTTAATTTTTAAATAAATAAAATTCTAATTAAAAATTCGAAAAAATAACCCCCAGGTGCACATTCCCGGCCTCCAAGGTATACACGTGCCAAACTTGGTAGCTGTAGGTTGAATGGTCTGGCCTGTAGAGCGCCAACACACACACACACACACACACACACATTGAGCTTTATTATAAGTATAGATAGATTAAGCTCAAAGGTATAGCGTTTTACCTTGAATTTTAAAAATGTATGAACACTTTGAGAGCTAGTATAAATATTTGGATTTTTTTTATGCCTTTTAGTAACCTAAATTGTTGAACACATTTTCTCAAAGTTTTCTTAATATTATGAAACAAAATGAAAGCTTAAAAAAAGATTTCCATAGTTATTTAAACAGTTAATTTCGAATTCATAAAACACTATGCTTTCACGTGTAGGCATTATTGCCCAAACAAACAACATCATATAACTAATAATTCCTTCTACATTAAACTGAATTTAAAATAGTTAAAACATAAGAAAATGAGAATCATTTTACCTTTTCTCATATTGGAATTTTTTTTATTAATCAATTTTAGAAATTGTTACAAGGTTTTGTGCGAAAGAGAGCTTCTACTTATCATGTAAGCAGTTTATATGAGGATTTCGAAAGAAAAAATTACATTATTACAAAATACAACATAAAATCTAAAATATTTTCCCAGAGACTTTAATTTTTAATGGCATAATGATATCATGGATTCGACTTCACTCAGTAAATTCCTTTTTTTATTGACATAATCATGAATATCAATTTAATTATGAAGGATTTAATATAATTTCAACGCAACAATATTTCTGAGGAAGCTACTGTTTCTGAGGAATCTGATAATCAAAATTTGAGGAATAACCTATTGCTGACATTGTCCGAAGGTCATTCATTGGCATCGATATGCAATAATTTATTTATTTTTTAATGTTCCTTGTTCCCCTTCTGAAAACATGGGGTACTGGAGGAGTTAGACTAGTTAAGCTTCGGATTATAATAAGGCTATTCTAGACTAAATATAAAAAATATAGTTTTTTTATATTTAAATAAATACACTAAAAGTAAATTCCCTCATTTCCTTACAAAATACGTAAGTTTTCGCTAATTATCGTATCTTCGAATATCCGGATCTATTATGGCCATAATTAGTCAGAATAACCTGAGTTTTATTGTATTTTCTTGTTTTATCTCGGAGGTTTATAAAAAGTAGGTTTCAAAATAATGGACCTTATTTCTGAAAAAAATTCAATATTTTGAAAAAAAGTGCGTGGAAAAACAAAATAAGGAATAATATGTAAAGATTAATAAAAATAATATATATAATTTTTTAAATATATAGACTAATAAGGATAAATATATAAATATCATTTTAAAAAATTTGTCTTTGTCTCTTATTTGCCCTTTAAATTCTCTGCACCATCATGCATATTGAATTATATCAAACCATACGTCTCCATAAACACACAGCACTTGAGTTGATACATAATCACATTTTCTGTTCGCTTTTTCATGAAATTTCCACTGTGAGAGTTATGCTCGGTCTATAACCCATTATTTACATAAGTCGATGTTTCAGGAAAAGTAGGCCACCGTAATAATTTTGATGCAGAAAACCCAGAATCAATGCCATCAGCTTTGAAACTGGCGATGCAGCAAAAGAAATTTCTCAGTGGTTGAAATACACTCATCCGGAAAAGTGACTTTTACTATTTGTTAGTCCAGATTTCTTAACTTTATTATACTAGTTGTGAAATTTACTGCAGTTAGGTGAACAGCATGTATACAGTTTTCGTTCAATCTGGTTTCATTAAAGGCTCATTCATCATTATAGGAGTTGGGTAGCGCGACAATGCTAAAAGCACTCAAATTTCAAATCCTAGAGAGTTTGTATTTTGGTGTCTGAATAATTTTGATATCATTGTAAAATCTCATTTGAAGAAATAGTTATAATATTAAATCCAGTTCCTTTAAATGGCAAAAATATCATGTAGAAATATTACACTGATAAAATGTTTATACAAAGATAAAGACAACTTTGGAACTTGCCCTTAAATTTGGTTTTTTTTTTTCAAGCGCTCTCTATAAAAAGAATTTAGAATGACAGCTACCTACTATGTAAATTAGAATAGTATATCCTTTTAGTATATATCTAATAAATAAAAATTAATTTTTGTTTGTTCATATTTTAAGCACTGCGAACCGTTCATCCGATTGAGATAAAGCTTTTCGAACTTATTGCTTTGAGCCTAGAAAATCCATGATTTTCACATGGCCAGTTGTTTGTTGCCAGTTGTTGCTCATGATTAGAGCATTCAAGATATTTATTTATTTTTCCTGTAGAAGGAAAAACAAAAAAATATTGTCTGTTCTAAAGTATACTTGAATAATAAAGTAAAAAAATAGAATAAATATTATTTATACTTTTCCTTTATATATTAGTCAATTTCAATGAATGTATTCATCATCGACAAGAAAATAAATATCATTCTTTCTATCCTTCCTAATTAAACAAGATGGTTATTTCAAATTTCAAATGATATTCCCAAAATTATTTCTCTGCTACAGCAACACGCCGGGTACCAACTAGTACTCATATAAATAATAGATAGGAAGTGAATGAAAAAACTGATAATATCACTTCTTTTTTATAAAATTTTTTGAGATAAAGTTTTTTTTATTGCAACCGATTCTTCGCTCCATTATGAATATTATATTGCTAAACATTTTACAATCTGAATTCTATATTTTAATCATAATATATATATCTTTAAGAATTTTATAAATTAATTCTGCTTAGTATAAAAACTGGCTCGTTAAATTATTAAATTTGAAAAAAATAAATCGAAGATGCGTTTGATTAAAAAATATTATGCTCTGATTTTTTTCAGAAAATAACAGAAAAATTATTTACTGTCTTTATGTAAGATGACATTTTCTATTTATTCCTTATTTTTCGGAACGCTAGCGTTTTCACATGAAATTGCGTATAGAAAAAAATTATATCTATATAAATGTCAAAGAAGTACTTAAGATTACAATAAGTGAATTCAGAGTTCGTAGTAGAAGACGCGACATAACTTACGTAGATTGAAACAGATATGGTTTTTCGAATGTAAATCTTGGAAATATTTTTTCTATGACAGACATTCATGAGGATATAAAGATAAAAAAATCGAATGTCTTTCTCAAGAATATTACAAAAGTTGGCTCATTTATTAAGTTTATGTTGAGGAGTAGATTAGTGCGACAGATATTTTATTGACTTATTTTATTTTATTCGTTTTTAGAATCCACACAATGTTTTCAATGGCATGATAAATTTCAGTGAAATTGAAACCATAAAACATAAAATTAAGCTATGAATAAAATTATGAAACCGAAAGGAAAAATATTGAAATTTATTTTTCGTGTTTGTTATTTTCTCTTATACAAAACAGACAAAGTAAAGTTTATAAAATTCGAATACGAAATTTTGACGAACCTCCATGTTTCAGCCTCCCTGAATAAGAAAAACAAATCTTCAGATTATGTCATGCCCGTTTATCTTTCTCTCTGTGAACCCATTTATTTAAGTTAAGCAGGTAAAATTCAGTATGTGAGCCTTGCACCAAATCTGTAGGTTTCAATGAAATTTCAAATCAAATCCATTCAAAGGAAATCTATCTATCAGAATGCCGGAATATGGGTTAACATGGTAAATATAAAAGGAACAAAGCTAGATGGTTAATATTTGGTGTGTAGATTTAATATCTAAAGTGTAGATACATTCTAAATTTAGAACTAAATCTGTCTGTAGTCTTTTTTTATGTGTATATAAAAGCAAAAACTCAAAAATGTAAAAATTGATTGAAATAAAATTGAATAAATTTGTAATAAATTTAATTCTAGTTTTCTATTCTTTAATTCTATTTTTTAATCAAATTTTACACTACATCTATCAAACTACATCGACCATCTGTCGATCTGTACTTTCACAAGCAAGGAAACACGATAACGCAAAAATATATTAATTTAAATAGCTAAAAATTGGCATGTAATCTTGTGACTCAATCTGTTGTTTCGTGTCAAACTTTGGTTTCAGGGGGGAGGGGCTGGAAAAAGGAACCAAAATATTGATTAATTTTCTGATACTTGTGTATTAACTGTATCTAGAGATTAATCAGTAATATTTTTATCAATAAATAACAAAAATTAAATGCTTGGAGTCATTATAGAGAATCTGATGATAGAAAATTGAATTTACTACTCTTTCTAAACGCGAATTCTGCATTGTTTTTAAAAACAGAAATCGAAACAGCAAAATAGAAATTAAATTATTCATCTGAATGAGATATAAATGATTCCAGGAGAATCAGTTTCCCACATATTTTGGTCAATACAAAACAATTTTGATTTTTCATCTGCAATACAAAATCACATTTTAAAAGACGATGAGAAGAACGAGAAACATAAAGGCCACGTGATCATTTAAAATTCTCCCACCAAACACACACAGTGAAAGGAAGAATGTCTTGAATCTGAAATAATAAGACTATGATATATGTGCAAACAGTATGATACCCTTGTAGAAAACCAACTATTTTAACTATTTTTTGGTACAATTCAACAATAATGTTTCATGCTGCGTTAATTGACGAAATGATTTATGATAATGGTCAATTAACTAATTATGATTTAATGATTTCATTGATTTAGTTAAATGATTTTGATAACATATCATATTTTAAATAAGCGGGAGCTGTCTCCCCAAAACATTATCACATACTCTGTAATACACTTGTCATACCATAGAAAGCTTGGCATAACAGCAATGGCGTATAATAGTTACGAAATATTATCCTTTGACTTGAATTTAGTATTTATACTGAATCTGTCTTTTTTTTTTTTTTTTTGGTGATTAATCCATGGCATGCGGTTAATGGTATCCGAAAATGAATTTATGCTTTTAGACAGACATCTTTTTCTCAATTGATTGAAACAAAGATTTGACACAAAACTACACTTGTAGTCACAATATATCCCATACTTAATTTGATATGTTTAAATCGCTGTATTTTTTAAATTCAAATCATTATTTTTTTTAATGAACGCGTGACGTGCTACTGATCCGGCCCAAGGGTAGCCCATCTTTCCCGTGATCTGGGTGTCCCAATTTCGAGTCCTGTTCGGGCACAGTTGCTCTTTACCCTTTGCTCTCCCTGTGAGGTGTGTGAAAGAGCAAGCGAATGTGTGAGTGTCCTCTTCATATGAGCTGGAAGTCAGACTTCTGGCCTCGGTTGCTCAGAAGCCTTCACCCTCAGAAGCTACTGCACAAACTCGGCGTAAATCGCTGACTTCGACAGTGGGCTTGTCTATGAGTACCATAAGTAATAACAACTTGTCTCTGAAAATACAGACCTGTAGATAATCAACCCATTGTTTGTCTTGGCTAAAAATATGACTGGTGTATGCACCGCAGATGTTAAATATGTGTACCGAATTTTATCAATCTAGCTCTCTTCGTTTTGTAATTATCATGTTAAATTGCATTTGAACAGCCGGAAAGATGGACTTCCATAAAACAAATTTTACCTAAAATTTGATTTAAACCTGCAAATTCGTTGTAAGGACCGTATACCAAATTTCAACCATCTAGTTCAAACGTTTTTGTGTTATTTTAGGAAGATTCGTCAAAGTCTTCAATTCGAATTTTTTGACTATTACAATACATCGTATACGAGAAAATAAAAGTAATAACACCATTTTTGTGAAATTATGATTTTTATCTTATTTTATAAGTAATTCACAAAAATAATATGCTTGGTGCGAATAAAAATTTTCTAACCATGAGCACTCCGGAATGAGATAATAATGCAATGCCTTAACAATAAACAATGGAACATACTACACTGTACCAATCAAATATTATTCAAAAAAATGCGGAAATTTTACTTTTATTAGTGTCCATAATATTATTGGCATATTTCATGTTTTTAAACTTTTTTCTAAAAGAAGTGCATAGAGAATGCTTTACGAAATAATGCTATCACCTCTTTCAAACAAGAACTGTCAATTACTTTTCATCAGAAAGCCGTGAAGGCAGTTGACCATTGAGTGTAAATAAAAAAAAATTTGCTCCCTTAAACACGACTGTCCTTGTTTGAGCATAAAAGCCCTCGTAACATTTTTGAAATAGTGTGTTTTTCATACGAGCACGCGTTCTATTCAGTGAATGCTTCACTGCAAGATTTATTCCGTCTTAAAAGATACAGCATCATAAAATAAGATATATGTTTGAGCTGGCAATAAAAAAGCAGCTTGGTATAAAAGAAAGATAAATTCAAGTCTTCAATCTTTGATAATAGAGTATTGTCGGCTAAAGTAGGGCATTAAAATTTCTTTATTTCGCCTTCTTTTCGTCAGAATTTTCCACACAATCGAATTTGTTGTTTGGTAATAATGAAGTCTGCATTAAATTCTGAAAGATATTTGAAAGCTGGATAAGTCTTGGCTAAACAATTCATAAAAGAAATGTTTATTGTCGTAAAAATTTACGGTTTGAAAATGTACTTAAATTTTAATTGATCTCTGTGAGGAAATCCTTTTTTTTTTTTAACAAGTGTTCATAAAATTTCCTTTTAAAAGTAAATCAGTAATAAAGATAGTTCATTCTCTATAGTAAACTAGTAGAATATATTGAACAAAGTACAGTTTCTATTTATAATTCTTCTTCATGTGTTAAATTTCTCATTTTTCACTCTTTCCTAATTTATTATGTATGGTATTCAACTTATATTAAGATTATTCCATTTTTCTATTATTGTGAAACATGTCGAATCTTTGAATTAACATCTTTTGAAATTTTACTATGCATAGTTCATTTTTAAATTATTTGTTCGATTGCTTTTACTTTTTCACATACAAAGTATATAAAGAGATTATATTATTATACGATTAAAATTAATTACATTATAATACGATTAAGATTAATTACATTATAATATTAAAATTAATTGCATTATAATACGATTAAGATTAATTGCATTATAATACGATTAAAATTAATTACATTATAATATGATTAAAATTAATTACATTATAATATGATTAATATTAATTACATTATAATACAATTAAGATTAATTATATTATAAAAAGAATAATAATTATAAAATTTCATTAAAATACATTATAATTATCAAAAAATTCGACTTCGAGATTTTGGCAAATCTTCATGTTTCAGGCCTCTCTGTACATGAAAAAAAAAAATTATTTGAAATTTTATCTGTCTATCCCTCTACAATGCAATAATAAAATAGCGCTTTGAACTAAATCGATGGAGTTTGGTATATAGTTTTTAGAGCAAATGTGTAGCTTTCAATCAAATTTTGAACCAATCCAATCAGTGATAGTTTGTCTCACAGGTTTTCTGAAGTTAAATAAATGAAAAGAAACTATATGTATCAAATTCAGTTCATAGATTTAGCATCTAAAATGTAAATCAGCATCAAATCTGAAGCACGTCCGGCAAGGAAGAGTGTCCATTGGTCTATACTTTTAAATGCATTTAAACGCGATAACTCAAAAACGCAAAATAATGAATAAATAAATGAAATTTGGCACGCAGTCTTGTAACTACAATTGAAGATATGTGCCAAAATTTCAGTCGGTCGGGAAAAAAATGTGTCTAAAGTTCTCATTTTGTCTACCGTACTTTTATATTAACTACTTCCCAGCGATTAATCGCTAAAGCTCTCAGTCTATTAGGCTCTTCCGTGAAGTTTATTTACTAATGGCATGCGGTTAATACTACGCAGATACATTTATTAAAGAGTATACCATATTTTGGAGACACCACCCCCACTAATTTATTTAACATAAATGTAAAAAAATATGTTCCCATATTCATTCATTTCATTTCGAAAAGTGCACAGTATGTAGTAGATCCAAGCTTAAAAACTATTCTCTTTATGTGGATTTAATAATGTAAAAATATCAGATAGTCAAAAAACGATTTCTTGAAATAATTATCTTTTTTAGAATGTTACAACATCCAAAATTTGAAGAGTAAAGCATTTTTCTACTCAAAGATATGTAAGTAAAGCGTTCAATATTGACGTTCAGTACCACTGCTGTGTTGTAATTTTTAATATCAGCTTTCATGTATATACATGACGTGTTAAATCACATTTGCAGATGACTACAACCTCAAATGAATTCACTCTAGGAATTCAATATTTTGTCATCTATTTTAAATACATGAATAAATATTTTTATATGACTAGAATTAATCGGTGTGAAAAATGGCGTCGATGTCTACTCTATACAAAAATAGTAGTAGAAAATTTTAAAGCAGAATTTAAAGCAGAATAATAATATAAAAAAAATTAAAGCAGAATATGAAATGCCATTTAATCAGGCATTTCATATCACCTCAATTGTCTTGTCTCTAATAAAAATCCTTAATTAGAAAGAATTCATATTATATTAAAATCATTCAATTTATATTAAAATCTACCTATATCCATTATAAAAGAAGTAGCCAAAGAAGCGTCTGCTATTAATACGATTGAATAACAAAATGAAAAGATTCCATCTTTTATGGAATATATTTTTATTCTAAATTGATCCTTTAAGATGGAAGACAATGACAATAAAACAAAGAATCGATTTTAGATGAAAAAAGAAAATTTAATACTCAACAGATAAATGGGAAAGATGATTTTTCTTTGGTAAACCAAAAAAATACTATGTCTTCATTGAATGTAATGTGAAATTTACTGTAAATTTTATACATATATGTGTGTTTGGTAATATTATTTTCAGATTTAATACGATACGTGAAAATTTTAGATTTTTGCTGCGTTTTTAAAATTTTATACTAAAAAGTATAGTTTTAGATTTCCTATTTATGGATAGCAACTTGCCCTAAAGTGATATAATAATGTTTAATTTTAATTAGTTTTGGTTAAAAGATTCTTTTCTAATATTTTATGTTTTCAAATTATTTAATTTCAAATTAGGATTATAGTCTCTTAACAAATAATAAGCTTTAGATAATTAAACTCTTTCCTGTCTTTCGATTGTGAATGGTGTGAATATACCGTATACAATGTTCTGATCTTTTAAATTTTCATATAACATGTTTTAAGAATTTAAACAAATTGGCATTAAAATAGCTTGCATGTTAGTTCGTCAATTGTCCTTTTTGATCATTTATGAAACATTTACATTAATTCAATCACAAATTAATGCCGGATTTTTAATTATGTAATTTTCATTACTTTAACATTTATAAATATTTTTTTGTTATTTTATTTCAGCCTTGAAAAAACCTGTGTATAATTTATATAGTGTAAATTGTTTTGTATTTTAAGTAAAATTACTTCAATTATTTTCCAACTTTATAAAATAATTGTTGGTTCAAAATATGCACAGAATTTCTTTCAGCATTAAAAAATATGAAATGCAAATCGATGTTTTGTCTTTCCGTTGATCAATTATTTGATTTGCTTTCATGCAATCGTTTAAAAAGAATAATGGACGGAAACAATTTCTGATAATAGCAGCAGTGAGTAGAATCATTGTTTAAAAGAAAGAACTAATTTAAAATTGCACAGAATAATAGCGAAATTATTTTATCTATTGCTCACAGCAAAAGATAACTGAAACTAATTTACGATTCCGTAAGCCAGATAGTTGTGGATTAAAACTCATTCACAATGAGCATGTTAACTACGTTAATGCAGACGATTTTATTTATTCATTCATATTATGCAACTTAAATGCGCCATTACAAGAAATTCTATTTGTTCATTTAATTTTATGACTATTTATTACGATGATGGCATCATTCAAATACTGAAATTGTGAACGCTTCTTGAATTGTATATAATTAGATAAAACATATGAAACCAGCTGCTTATTTTAATTACTTTACATAAAAAATTACAGAATAAATCTTTAAAATAAAAGAGAAGAAAAGAATTAAAAATTAAAAATTTTATTTAAAATATCATCTGCGGATAAAATGTTCTATGCAATTTAATTTTCTGCCATCTGGCATTTTATCAACGAATGGTTTGAACGATTTTCAATGGGAGAAGATAGAGAAATTGAACTCTTCACTCATACATTTTTACAATATTTATATCTTGTTGGAATAAATAAGGTAATAAAAATCTTTATATATTACAAAATGGATTGATAAAAATAAAAAATAAAATTTCTTATTACTTGTTTATTACAAAACAATGATTAAAATTGTGATATTTTCTAGAGCATATAAAAAAAATGAAGAAGTTTGAGAACAGCATTTAGTTGTATTTCAAATAAAATATCCATATTTTTATAATCTTACTTTTGGTTAACTAATATATAATTCAAATTTAATATTTAAAGTTATCATTAAAAATGCAAAAGATAACCAAACTCATTGTAAAAGTTAAAAACATTTTATTCGATTGAATGTCAATTTAAATCTGGATATATTCATGATATCTCACAAAATAGTTTTGAACTTTACTCAGATTAATGAAAATGGAACTTACCGTACTTTCTAACCAATACCTTAATTTCCAAGTTTTGATCTTATGCTTACATATTTCTTGTGAATTACAGTTGACTGAAAATGACAAATTAAGTTTCTACCAAAGCAGTTCTTCTGGAGATGTTCTACGAATAAAAATGCAACCAAAAATGTCTTAGTAATGATAATTATAATATATTTAATAACATAAGTAAGAAAAAATTTAATAATTATTAAGAACTTAAATCCATACGCTATTCTACACCGCAGAAATTGCAATATTGTTTTATTTATTATTTTTTTATTTTTTTACCAAGTTATTTCTTTCAAAGTACAGATTAGAAATGACATAGACAGAAAGCATTGAAGAAATATTTAAACTAAACACTTTATAACTTTGTTGTCAATAAATAATTTCTTTATTCTGATGTTCGTGTACGAATAGGACACAAACTCTGCAATAAAGCGCAATTGTCGAAAAATTTGATTTCAGAAATTTAATAATATCAAAGCATCATCTCTTTGATCAAACATCAAAAATATAGGAATTCGTGTTTTTGTCTTTCTGTTTTTGTATCTAAGAATACAAAAACGTCAAAATGACGCAGTCTACGTAGATTAAATTTAGCATGCAGTACTTATTCCAAAATTGTACTAATCAAATTTGTATCATGATTTTCTTTATTATATTATGAAATTACTCAATACAGTAATATAATTAATTACATGAACTTTTTCCCTCACACGCAAGTTAGTGAAATAAGAAATAAATAATGAAATGCATATGAATAAAATTAATTAATTTCAATAACAAATTCGTTAAAATCATAAAATTGTTTCGTCGATAGCTCTTATAAGAATATTTCATTCTTTTTTAGGTGAGGTATTTTGACTGAATATTGCAATTTTCAAGATGTTTGGCATAAGTTTTCATTAATTAGAAATTAACTGTTTATTATTTGCTTTACATAGCTAACTTAGACACGAACACATTTTTTAATCATGACTTATATATATCTTATTCTTGTTAATATTACTAAAAAGAATCAAAATATTTTAACATTTCCCTGTCTGGAGAAAAACCAAGATGGCATCTTCATCATTTTACCTCAAATGTTTCTTATTGTTTTCTATTTAGTATTTTTATAAATTTTTTGCTTATTTTGTGTGATTTCTTGATTAATATGATGAGAAAGCTGTTTTAAAAACCAACTTTAGTCGCCTGAACTTAGTAATATTTTGATAATCTCACTTTTGGAAGATGTACAAGTTCCAAAGCAAATGTATAAGGCAGAACAAAATTTAAAGCAACATTTTCAAGATGTTTGGTATGAAAAATAATTAGTTATTACTGAAATATGTTTTCTGAAAATCAGGATATGACCTGCGTACTGTAAGATCTATTATGACTTTCTAAGAAATTAAGATAAAATATAAGGTTTTAAAGATTAAGATAATAAGATTTTGCACTATGCGTTGCAAAAGATATCCATAACCCCAGAAGGAATGCTTGAAAATCAGAAGAAAATAATTGTTCAATTTGGACAGCAAAAAAAATTTAATTATATTGATTTTCTATGAGGAAGCAAGAGTTAAAAATATTTGTCCAAAAACAGGAATTATTAAATAACTTACATACTATTTGAGAAAATCTACTTTCTGTGATTAGTTAATTAGTATGCTGTCTTTTATGAATAATTAATTAATTAGCATGATGTCTTCTAAAAATGAAAGTCTATTCAACTTTTGACAAAACTGTCATCTTGCCCAAGTAGAGGAGCAAGATGACATTTTTTCATTATGCAAAAAATGCAAGTTATAAACACAAATTTTAGTAGACTCTAAAATTTTGGATGTCCGTCAAATTGCATACAAATTGGAAAAACAGATGCGATAAGGCTCTAAAAATATATATATTCGATTCTTTTTACCGTGAGACGCAAATGCACTGTATTGGTTATATGAAAAGTTTCAGGGGTGGATGCACATATTGAAGCTTCTTTGGTACCTTTCAAAACAGGAAAATTATTCTGTCAAACAAAATAAGTCTTACCATTGTTGTAAATACGTGTTTCTGACTTTACACTCAATTCTGAAAGAGTTATAAGCGTAATAATGTATTAATCATACATATTATCGCAATTCAATTTGTGTCCAATAAGTGTCATTCAGTTCCATTTGAATCGCCTCTCAATTAAAAACAATTTTAACCAAATCAGTCAATCGCAAAAAAATTGGCAGTCACACATTATTTCAATAATCTGGACTGTTCGTGACGATTTAATACTCATAAATACAGAGTCCCACCATCTATTATTACAATTATCTCATGTGTGTCTTGTAAGTGACGGGAGGGAGTGATGCGAAATGACCTACATCCTTGGGAAACAGAAGGAAATGCTCTACTTAATGTTAACACCTTTAACCACCTGCCGTACCTTCACCCACGACAAGCACTAAACAAATAATTCTATGGATTCACGTTTTCATAGCAATTGGAGAGGAATAGTATTTAAAAAACCCTGAAAAGTATTACAGAAAAGATGTCTTTTCACAAATCGTTTGCATTAAAAATTTGCAGACGAGAAATTTTGGTATACGCCCGAATGTTTTACGATACAAAAATGAAATGAGACTTTTTAAGACTGTATTTTCCATTCACTGCATTTCTGTTGTATATTTTAAATGCGCGTAGGTTTTTATAAATATATTTTAGTATTTATATTTAAATGTTTATCTTCCTTTATTAAACTGATGATTCTGAACTCCTGAAACCAAAAATTTAGGAGAAATCACCGTTTTAAATCAAAATGTTTTTAAAAACATTCTGAATCACTAACCATACGCAAATATAAAATTAAGCGAATAAAAATAAGTAAGTAGGAGCATAATTCAAATAAGATATTTTATATTTTGGTTCATAGGAAAAGGAAAGAAATATTTCAATAAAAATTATTGGGAGAAAGGGACGAATGAATATCAATACCAAATTCCCTTTCTGATAGATTCGTATGAAATTTCAAGATGCATTGCAGTTGCTTGGTTAAAAAGTTTACTATTCTTAATGTTGTTTGATAAAACAATTTGAGTTAATTGTTTATCTTTGTTTCGGATATGAGTAAACTGCCTCATTTTTGTTACAAAGATTTCTGAGTATTTAAATTTATCTATAATTTCTTTAAGTCATTATCGTAAAACAGTCCTCTTATTAAACTTTTAATAACATTATTATTATTAACATTTAATATTCAGGAAACATTATTTAATTTGAAGCATAAATCAATAAATTTATTTTTAATTAGTTTCATATCATTAAACGTATATTTCTGATCATTAGCATATCCTTATCATTAGCAATATTATTATTTATATATCATTAGTATATTAATATACATTTGAAGTTGCATACTTCTTTACTATTGGGAATATGATTTTTTCTTTCATATCAGGACATTTATTTTAAAATATAACAATTTTATGGTAATTTATATTCCATGAATCCATCTATGATAGATTTTAGGGCACCATTTAAATAATCAAAATTAATTTATTTGATTTCTTGTTTAGGTTTGTTGTTTATAAATTATCCAATATAATCTAGTGAGGAAAAAGTAAAAGAGAAATTTCTATTGAGGAAAGTTTGTTTATAGCTGAAAGAATAATTCCTGTTGATCCAGTTCATCAAATATTACAGTACTTAGTAGATAACTTTTTTCTTAATTATTTATTTCTTATAAATAATTCAAAATACTTTCTGAAACTAATATAAATCGTACTAAAATATTTATTTAAACATAAAATTCTTCAAAATCATGTGCATGATTTTTAGTGTTATATCTTAATACATACAGAGCTATTAAACAAATAATTCTGTGAGATCGAGTTATCAAAAAAACACATGATATATATTAAAGAGTTAAATATTACCGAATGAATTAGTTGAAATTTGCATTGAAAACAAGCAAAATTGAATCAATTACATTTAAAACACCCAAACGAAATCACCACTACTCAATCAACTGCATTGCAAGAGGAAATCTAGTGTGCTGCAGCGGATACCCACACATGTAAACATCGCGGGTAATGAGTGTGCGGATACTTTGACCAAAGAGGCACGAAATCTGGTCCAACCTAGTTCCACTATCCCACTTGCAGATGCGAACGCTGTGGTCAGATGTAGATTTATAAATCAGCCCTCTAAGAAGCCTTTAATCACCGACTTTGATTTCCCTAGAAATGTAACAACTATACTGGCTAGATTAAGAACAAATCACTATAAGGGAATGAAGGTCCTCCCTGATGGGACAAGAACCTATATTTACTGCAACAACTGCCCGAAAACTCAGCTCACACCGAGACACATCTTCGAATGCCTATCTATTACCATAGATATCTTAAAGTTTGGCTGGTTACCGCTGATGGGTCCACGTGGGGAGAACCTTTACAGTTCTCAAGCATCAAAGCTGGCGGACGTGGTAATCCGGACTTTTGACAATATCTGAGACTTTCTTTCCTCAATATTTGCATTTCCATTGACACGACAACAACAAAAACGAAAACTGTGTATCGCATAACCCGTTAACTGTTTTTAACACAAAAATATATATAAAAGGACATATAAAAGGATATATAAAAGTTTTATAATTTTAAACAAAAAGCATCATTCGTTCAAAAAATATTTTTATTAACTTATCTTCAAATTCGTTATCTGTTTTAAATAATTCAGTTCTTAATCAGCTAATACAAGAAAGAAAAATAATCAAAAAGTAACTGATTTTTTAAAAAAATAATTCTTAGAGAAAATAATTCTTAAAAAAGGAAATTAGATTTTTTAAATTTACATTAGGATTAATTTTGAATCCAGGTCTTTAGCTAAAAGAAGGAAGCATGAAAAGAATATTAGACAAAATAAGTTAATAAATAATTTTAAAAAATCTGAAACAATGAAATAGTTCGTTATTTAAAAAGTGTTCGTAAATATGCAAATATTATAAATAAAATATATATATATATATATATAATTAGCTAAAGAATTTACGATTTATGATGCTATGAAGAATAATTTTATTCACCATATTCGAGTGATCATTTTATATATAATAAAGATTGGGAATGATATCATTCTAAATGCTTACTTTTATTTTAAAAAGTTTACTTAAACATTTTTTTCTTAATATGAGCCATTATTTTTATGCAAAAAATGAACATTCTGATACACTAAATTAGAATTCGGGCATTTTTTTAATTCGGTGCAAAGAATTGTAGGCTAATACTGTCAAGGACGTCTGTTCATTTTGATGCAACTGTGCAGCCAGATGCCCGCGGAACGTCAGTGAAAGAAAATAATATAATTCCAGAATGCGGATCAATTCGATTAACTAATATAATATTGAAGCAAGGTAATATATTTTTGTATACGTAATTATTCTCTATTAATAATAAAGGTGTGCGAATATGTGTGTATGTGTGAGTGTGTGGGTGAGAGAGAGAGAAATAGTGTCGGACCTCTAGAAAGAGAGAGAAGAGTGTCGATAATCTAGAGATCAAACCGTCTGCCCGACAGATACCAAATCTGACATATACCTATATACTCCGCAGGGTAAAAATGTATACCAAGAAAAGATTTTGTTTTTGAAATTTCAATTAATTAAAAATTATGCTTTTGCTTTAAATTTCAATTAGTTTAAAATTATGTTATATCTGGGTTTAGAGAACTTTTGATAATATAATTGTTCAAAAAGTATTATGCTTATTTTTACTTCGTTACAAAATTTTAAAAAAGTGGCTTTATGAGGATACTAATTTAATAGATGTGCAGTTATTTTTTTTCTGAATTTTTACATTTTTTAAAAATATTTATGTTTAATTTTCAACAATTGGTTAGATTAAACCAGAAATTTAAACCATTTAAATTATTTCCCCAAATACTTAATCGCGAGATTTTCTTCCATTGTAAGAAAGGAAGGCTAATTGAAAGCATTGTTAAAGACTAAGGAAAAAAATTTATTTTTATTGCCTTTATAGTACAATGAATTTTTGAAAAGCTATAATATTGCGGAAGTTAGCTTACATTATTAGATAATCAAGAAATTAACGAATTTAATTAAACTATAGTGTCATGTGACGAGGCTCCGTCAAATAATTTTATGTACACAATGAACAGAATATGTATAAGACTGTTTAAATAACACAGCTTTAATGTGATAATCTGAGCTTAGAGTCTGACAGAATTGTGTTAAAAAATTTAATTAAAATTAAGTATAACGAATATTCCTGGTGAACGAGCTAGTTGCCAAAAGCGGCTAACTATTAGTAAAATTAGAGGTAAACCTAGATATTTGAATTTAATTCAAGAAAAATTCTGAAGCATTTTTTAATCTAGGAAGTCGGACTGTTTTCCTTAGGAAGCATAAAATAACAATAAAGAAATGGAGACTTGGAAAAAGAATCACAATTAATCTTTCATATAAGAATTTAAAAATTTCCTAAAATAAGACAAATTTAAGTTTTAAAAAATTGATAAAAATATATAATAAAAAGCTTTTGTTGTTAGGCTCTTTAATAGTTGTTATTAAAATTCCAAAATTTGCTGTAAGGAGCACGGAATGAAATAAAAGCATTATAAATCAGGTGAATACAAAATTCGTTGTTTAATGCTGAATACTTAATAATTAGGAAATTAAATGCAAATGTTAATAACAACTCTTAGATGGCTTTGCAGTGTAGTTTCTACTTCTTTAAATCTCTACGCTTTTATTCATGAAAAAAGAAAATTCCATTGAATTTCTGCTCTTTTGCAAGATGGTTAAATATTGTTTAAAATACTTATTGTCCAACATTGCACGCTATTCTTGTAACTGCATTGTATTTGCTATTAATTCGTACGTCAGTTGGAGCACCTACCTTCGACAATAATATTCGTTTTTGGATTATTTTTTGAAACAAATTTGGATGCACGTTCAACAACAATGGAAAAAAGACCACTGAAGGACAGATGGTTCACGGAGGAACATTCCGATTTCAATGCCAATGATAAATAAAACACATCGCTTATCTAATATGAATTAAATCTACAAGCAGACGAAATTTATTCAGTTGCCACAGCCAATTTCCCCACGCGAAATTTTGTTATCAGCATCATGAAATACGACCTTATTTCGTGGTATTTATAAATAATTCAGACGATTTTTTTTCTTCCTCCTTTACGTCATATTTTACAGAGGTATGAAGAATTGGGGATATGTGTGGACCAACTTATCTGTTGGAGGTCTGTTTCCGGGTCACTTCCCGTCGAATAAAATAAACATTACCACAAAATCCAGCTGTGAATTTCCGTAGTTTTCCCAATATAGCGTTTCACACTAATTAAAAAGAAAGTTTTATTCATTTTAATTATCTAATTTGTAATGTTATTGCATCTTACCTTATATGTAGTTACGCTTTAATTTCTTCATTACTGTTTAAGGAAACTGTAAAGCTATTTACTAAACCAGAAAAATGAATATTATTATAGTCCAGAATATAATAGTCTGTAACAAAAGTTTAATTTAAAAACTCCGATTAAAATTTGATAAAATTTCTTATCATATACAATTTTAGAAATAAGGTTTATTTCGAGATAAATAAATAATGCAAAATATCATAAAAAAGTATTCATTTTCTATTGTATATTCACATTTTTTATTCATTACTTAACAGAAAAATAGTATTTTTATTTTTAAAAATAAATGAAATTTTCTTGCAATTATTTAGACAAACGCCTTTATTTATACAATGTTAACTTTTTGACTTATAAGGGGAGGGCACGGGGTTGAAATCTGAGATCGGGATGATGGTATACATTCTAAATAATGGTATACATTTAGAATGTTCATTCATGAAAATATTAAAAAGCAATAGCCAATCAATTTCGAGAAAATGGTCATCAAACTTTTGGTTAAGCTTATATACTGAAAACTTGATTCCCGTTCCGATGATCCCGATGGCATGGTTATCTAGGTAACCGTCTCGTATGTGGAAGGTCAAGGTTTGAACCTGGCTAGGAGTTTTCTTTCTTTTTTAATAACTTTTATTCAATTAAAAATTTACAAATATTCTTAATTAATATGTTTTTAATTTTTTTCATCCAAAATAAATATTTATTATCAAAATACATAACAATAAAATTAAAATTTTTAAAAGAAAAAAATTATAAATACAAATGCATTTTTTAAACAAAATAAAATTATTTAAATTTAATTAACTATTTACATATAGCTTTAATTAATATGCTACTTATTTTTATGCAAGGATAAATATTTATTATTTTAATACTTAAATTGTAATTTAATATTTAAAAAATAGTAATAAATATACAATAAATGGTGATAATTATTAATTATAAATACTTATATCGTAAAAAATAATTCAATATTTCTAAAAAATCATCCTATATACATTTATTTTTGATTATATACAAGAAACAGAATGTTAACTATAGTAAAAACATTGGAAACAAAATATATTTCGATATCTTGCACAACTAATAAATGATGATTTTACACGAGAGCAAGGTTTCTTTAAGAAATCTATGGGAAACAAACTTCATTTGCATTTAGAAATATCTCTCTTTCATCAGAAAGTTGGACAGCATACCATGCATACCTTATCATCTTATTAAAAATTGGTGAATACAATTGAAAGTGTACAATTGATTGAATTTTTACACTATCTTTGCAGGAATTTATTTCTTGATCATGTTCGATTAAATAAGAATTTTGTATGCGCTTAATACGCTTTGAACCATCTGCCTACGCATTTAATAAATTAACACCTGCTCTCCACTATTTCTTTTGATTACTGGAGTTGGGGATATTTGCTTACATATTTAACAAATATCAGCTACTCGTCTTCAATTTTTGATACAGCTTTTGATCCCCTTCAAATACAGCTTTGTTGAATTAGAATTGATAATTTATTATTATAAAAATCCAAGAATTTGAAAATTAATTGTTTGAAGATGAAGCAAGCAAGTTAAATTATCGGTAGCTATTAATGTTACGTTTTTAATTATTTTTCCATTAAACATTAAATTATAATTTAAGTATTAAAAGAATAAACATTTATCGTTGCATTAAAATAAGTAGTATATTTATTAAAACTATATGTAAATAGTTAATAAAATTTAAATAATTTTATTTTGTTTAAAAAATGCATTTGTATTTATATTTTTTCTTTTAAAATTTTAATTTTATTATTATTTATTTGAATAATAAATATTTATTTTGGATGAAAAAAATTAAAAACATTAATTAAGAGTATTTGTAAATTCTTAATTGAATAAAAGTTATTAAAAAAGAAAAAAATCTTAGCCAGGTTCGAACCCTGATCTTCTGCATACGAGACGGTTACCTAGACAACAATGCCAGTGGGATCATCGGAATGGGAGTCAAGTTATCAGTATATAAGCTTTACCAAAAGTTTGAGGAACATTTTCTCGAAATTGACTGGCCATTACGTTTTAATATTTTCATGAATGAGCATTCTAAATGTATACTATCATTATACTAAATCTCATCCCGATATCATGTTTCAACCCCGTTCCCTCCCCTTTTTAGGCATGATTTTTGAAAGGTGTTTTTTTTTTTAATTCCAGTAAAAAAATTCTGAAGAACTAGAAATTCCTTACATATCTCTTATTACATATGTATATATCTCTTATTACTCTCTTACATATCTCTTTCCTTACATAGTTTCTACTAGGTGCGCGTGTATATGCGTACGTGTGACATGCCGTTTCATCCAGAGCTGCCAAAAGTATACTCAGAAAACTGAAAATATGCACCCAGGAAAGATTTTTTTAAAAAATTATATCTAGAATAGATAATGTTACGTAATTTTCTGCCGGGGTTCGTTTGGATAGTGGAAGTGATATGGTGTAAAGAACGCTCAATCAGCAGGCAAAAGTAGAATAAAAACAACGACGTTTATTTTCACGAAGACACACAGGACAGTACAACAACGACAACTATATACAGCACAGAAGACAATTATCTTCAACCGAGACGTGTAGAATACAACAGCATACACAGCAGCATACAACAAGAAT
Source organism: Argiope aurantia (assembly GCA_026543865.1). Taxonomy (NCBI): domain Eukaryota; kingdom Metazoa; phylum Arthropoda; class Arachnida; order Araneae; family Araneidae; genus Argiope; species Argiope aurantia. The sequence continues at coordinate 852,350 of JAPMOR010114994.1, read as the reverse complement.
CTACTGCAGACAGTAGCGCACAGCTCAGTTCAGCACTAGCTTGACTCCATCGCATCCGACGACTCTGTCTTCGACTTCTCCGACTCGGACTCGGATTACTGACTTGACTTCTCTGGCAGCTGCAGCCCCCTTTTATAGGTCTCAGGAGGCGAGGCTAGAAGCCTCTCAACCAATCAGGAACGTTCGAGGCGTATCTCGGTTCCTACTGGACGGATCAGGAAAATTCTAGAAGTTTCGGGTATAATCTATTTTGGCGCCAAAGTCGCCAAATTGGTCGCCAAGCTCTGGGACCCCCGACACGACGCCCAGACTCTGTCCCATACAGATGACTGTAAAACATTCTTTCCAATGATGGAACCAACTATGCTGGGAAGCAGCATTACGGATTCGTAACAATAAGTAACGAATTATAATGATTAATGATTGTGATAATTAATTTCGTGGGAGGGATTCATAAAGTCGTAAATTTTAGCTCATATTATAAGTTGCATGTCATCATTAAAAAGATATAAAGATACATATTATAATTAAAGATGTAACATTTGTTTTTATTAAACAAACATTGCTAAACCAATATAATGCATCTGAGGACAATTCAATATACATTTAAAAAAATGATATAATTCTTCAATTTAGATATATCTCTGAAACTTTAATACAAGAAATGAAATTCTTCGTATTGATTTTTAGACGTTCATCTCTTTATATTGTACTCACAGCAATGTAAAATAAAAGGGTCAAATACGAAACTTTAAATGTGATCGAGAAAACCTGAAAACAATATAAAGTATAGAATACTTAATTTAGTAAGGTAAATGCACGGGTATAGTGGTTAAAAGTTTGCTAAAAGATTCATTATATGTGTTAAGATACTATAAATAAAATATTCCAGTTGTTTTCATTACATGTGGAATATTTTGTTTGTAAAAAAATCAGTTCGAAAGAAATTTCATTGATGGAAACACGGGTGTAATATTTATGGGAAATACAAAAGAAATTCACGTATTTATTTCATAAAAAAACTTTTATTTGAAAGCTTAAATATCATTTGTAATGTTATTGCATCTTACTTGTCAGTTCTCTTGCCCTTGCTGAACTTTGATACTACAAAATAAAATTTTATGAATGCATTTTTTTAAAATTAGCTTGTTTTTGCTGTAATAATAATCAGTATGTAATAAATTTCAATATCTTTTTTTTAATCATTATTGAAATGTATATGAATAAGTCCTAATTTTCCTATTTTTATCAGAATATGCCAGATAAAATAGTTAAACAATAAATTCTTTTAACATACGATTACTTCATTGAGATATGGCTTTCGTGTTTTGATTTGAATAAAAAAAAGTTTGAAAGATTTTGAAAAGTTCTTTAGCATTTTATTTGATTGAGGTCACTTCATATGACGTCCATTTTATTTATGGCATTCAATAAGTTTAATTCGATTAGCCTAATATATCGTTCAATAGTGAAATTTAATAATAAATTAATAATTATCTTTATTTGTTCAGCCAATTATTTTATTTTGTCACAAAATTTAAATAATAATGTAAAAATTGGTTCCTAATATCAATACGACATATTTCTTTTAAGATTATGTTATTGATTTTTCATTTTCTACTATAACTCTTTTTCCTGGCATCCTAAAAAGAGTTAACTATTGCCAATAATTATTTATTATAGTTAAATTAACTAGTAAGCTTTTAATTACTTTGATTTAAATATGAAATTAATTATTAATAGTTATTTTGTAGCTAAATTATTGAAATTCTGCTGGTCGTCCTGTCGCAAATCTGGGACATAGCCTCTATATATCGCATTCATATAAATAATATTTATATGTAAACAGAAAAAAAATAATAAACAACTTTTTTTTCTATAAGTATTCATCATATGATTCTGCACTAAATTGTTATATATTTTCAGAGAAACTAAATATTTTTTCAATTTAACAAAGATTATAATGCAGATTTTTTCATTAATGAAACCTGATCCATTTCTTTGACTTTATATCAGTATTACATATTTTAAATTGGTAATTTTGTTTTCCCTTTTATTCGTCACTTTTCAGGAACATTTTCTTTAAGAAAATAACACTAGAAATTACATCTCAATACTCACTTATCTATCCATAGATAAAAATTATATAGCAGATCATCAGACAGCATTTAAATAAATCACTATTCTTTTTCTTAGATATGTATTATCCGTATTATGTGTATATTTTGAACTTAAAAAAACATAATATGGAACTGGAATAATTTTGGCAACATATAACAAATCATTAAAAACAAAAACAAAGTAAAAATTTCTAAATTTTATTCCAGTCGGTAAATATTTCTAAATATACTTACACTGCCATACGCATTCATAGAAGTTCTTATGCATGCAAATATTAATTGTTATTTTATATACAAGCGCCTTAAAGCAAAATTTTAAATATCCAGGATATTCAGTTTTTATCCAATCATAAAAGCTAAATTTCAAATTTTTTTTATTTATTTCAGGTAATAAATATTTATACAAATATAGAACAAAAGAATTTGTATCCTATTTGCATAATTTATTAAAAGATTGTTCAAGTTATTCTTAAAGAGAATTTAAAAGCTGAATATATATACATGAAAGCAGACGATCTTTTAAAAATTAAATCTTTTAAACCAAATGAGAAAAAAGATATATATTTCCCTGAAAATTTCTTCCAAAAGAAATAACATAAATTCATCATTCCATTAATATTTATTTATTTGAATTATATATGCCTGAAGTAGCATCTTTATTCTATTTATAACAAATATCTTATAAAATAAAATCACTATATTTGTTTGATTGATTGACTTAAAAAGAGAAACGTTGAGTTCAAAACAGACTTAGAAGATTTCAACAGCTTTACGTGCTCACTCATACGAATCGTGTAAAGTAAATGTTGCATTTATGATTAAAAATAAGCGGATTGCTTGTAAGCTTAGCACAGCAAGAAACATTCGATCTTTTTCAATAGAAAGCTTGATGTGATCCATAAAATTTCAACATAGTTACAAAGTAAGAACTTTAAAAGATCAACGAAGATTACTCAAGTTTGGTAAATACTAAACTAAATTCGCTTAGAGGATAGTTTTCGGATTCTTAGTAGTAAAACTATTCTCAGTTTCAGATGTTTATAAAAATATACACATTTTAAATTTACTTTGAGGAATAATTTTTCAATATCATCAAATATCATTTTCGGCAATACTTGTAAAGAATTTTAATTTTGTTTTATATTTCTCTGATTAATTAAACATACAATGATCAATACAATTTTAATTTACTTTTAACATTATTTTTGATTTTAATAGATTTAATAACATTTAAACGTTAAAAGTTTATATAATTTAAATTAACTAAATGTTTATTATTAAAATTTAAAAAATTATATAAAGGAAAATATATATGAAACCAAGAATTAAAATTATTCAGTTCGTAACTGTAAAAGTGGAAAAAGAATTTTGTATTATTTTCATTTCTACCAGTAAAATATGTTATTAGAAATTAAGTTGCATATTAAAAAATTGTCAGTGATAAAATATAATCATAAGGATAATTTGATAAGGAATAGCTTTTTAATATTAAATATATTTATATTAATTTGAAAAGGAAACTATCTGCTTTTTAAGACAAATAATTTCAATAATATCTTAAATCATGTAATTTCAATGAAAACATGATTATTTTCTCACGAGAAAAAATAATTAAAATTATATATGTATTAAATGCAAACATAAATATCTATTTTTGATATATGTTTCCAATCAAATTATGAATTTGATTGGAACAAAGTGAATTTCTTCTGGTTTTAAAAACACAATTATAATATGCACACAATAATTTCTCCTAATATTTTTATTAGTTATCATTTAAATATACAAATATTTTTATCCTTTCTTTCTCTCTTTTTTATATTCTCGTAAATTATAGAGAAATTGTTGTAATCGTCGAAAAATTCAAAATAAAAATTTTGATGAAACTCTTCTTTTCAAATTCCCCAAGTCCGAAAATAGTATTTTCATTATTATAAATGTCTGTCAATCTATCAGTGACAAAAATAAGACAAAAACGAGTTGCTCTAGATGATTGAAATTTCGTATACAGTCTTTACACCAAATTTTCATATTTCTATCAAATTTGGAGCAAGATTCCTTCAGAGTATGTCTGTCTGTCCGGCTGTTCGAATATAAGTTGACACAATAACAACAAAACGAAGAGAGCAAGACATATAAGATTCGACACATAGATAAAACATCTAAAGCATAGATACCTGTTAAAGTTTGAGAAAAAAACAATGAGTTGACTGTCTGTCGGTCTAAACTTTCAGAAACATGTTAACGCGATAGTTCAAAAACGCAGTGACTTAAATACATCAAATTGGGTATCGGATTTTGTAATTACTAGTGCAGTTTTCTCTCAAATCTGTTGAGAAAAACATATCTAGTCAAATTCAATCTATATACTATTAACCATATTTTAGGGATTAACCACCAAAAACTCAACAAGGACGGCATAAAAGATTCAGTTAAAATGCTAAATTCAAGTCAAAATTTAATATTTCGTAATTATTGTACACCAGTGTCATGCAAAGCGTTCTCTGTCACGACAAGTTTCATAAAGAATATGCTAGAAAGTTTTAGGGAGACCACTCCCCTGATTTATCATATATAAATACAAATGTTTATTTATTACCATTATTTTAATGCCAGAACTTTTTTAATTCCAATCTTAACATGGTTAACAAAAATTTTGATTTATGTATTTTTTATGGTCGATTTCATTTCATTGTTTACACAACACCACTTTTCTGTGTAAGCAAAAGTAAAAACTAGTAGTGAAAGTTAGAAACTGTTTCAACCTATCGGTAGGCCCAGTTCTGTTGTAAACAATGTTTACTCACGTTTTCAATTTGAAGTAAGGAAATGTCGATTGACATTGAGAAATATTCTGAAGCGGAACAAATCATGATGCTTGGAGAAAAATAACGTAGAAAATTTGATTGCGTTCCATCTAGCTCAAGACACGGTCTCCTATAAGAATAACTTTCGTTTTTCTTTATTTTTTTTCTTTCAACAGGTGTATGATCAGGTGTGTTTTGGAAAGAAGATGTCGTCAAAGATGCACCGTTTATTGATACACCTTATAACCTAGAACTAATTTTTATTTCTGTCGCAGACACGATTAGCCTTATTTTGAGGTAGTTTGTGTTTACATTTTAGTGCGTGTGGAAATAAGGCACGTTGATATGCATCTCTGAGTACAACAAAATGGTTTCCTAACATCATGATTTTGGATTGCATGCAGTATGAAAACAATTCCGTCGAGTCAGAAGTGGGTAAAATTTTAGATGTGGGTAACTGTAATGGTTTCTTTTTATTTATATTTTTATTATAAAAATAATATAATAAT
>JAPMOR010114994.1:824237-846514 GCA_026543865.1 Argiope aurantia | reverse complement strand
AAACGAAACGAAATAGTTTCGGAATCGCAACTAGAAATTATTTCTTATTCAAACTATAACCAAAACTGGAACAGAAAAAAAATCATAGTATATAGAGAGCGCAAATGCAGCTACATCTAAAACAAAAGTAATAAAAATCAAGTTAATAGGAAATTCAAATTAAATCAAATATTGCTTATTAGTGGTTGTATTCTTCTAATTTATTGCTTTGTATTACCCTTTCTGTTAAAATGGTATATCTCTTGGACCTAATTTCAGGGGATTTTTGGGTCACGAGGAATCATTATTTCACATTATTCAAAAAAAATCCTTTTTTTTTTAATCCCTGCCTGAGGGTGATCCTTAAAAAAGTCTTCAGGCCGGATTCTTTTTTTTTTATTTGGTGTAATTTGAATTTCCTATTAACTTGATTTTATTACTTTTGTTATATATATATATATATTAAAAGGATATGATTACGTCTTCGTGAAATTCTTGTATTCTATTCTACAAACATAAATAAATATATTACAATTCTTGTGTAATTGAGTATATGTTTTTGTAGTTACTTATGGCACTTGTCAGACAATTTTAAGTCGAGATTTTGCAGTAGTTTCTGAGAATAAAGGCCCTTCAGCACTCGAGAGTAGAAGTCTGACTTCTACTCACACGAAAATGACACTCACACACTCGCTTGCACAACCCTTTTTTACAGGGGGGAAGAGGAAGACTCTTTCACGCACCTCACAGATAGGACATAGGGTAGAGAACAACCATATCCAAACCTGGACTCGAACCTGGGACGCCCAGATCAATTGAGTATATTCTTTTGTATATACCTCTTGTTAAAAAAAGGCATCATGATGTCTTTACTTAACTTTGGAATATTATGAAATAAATTTATAATACAGTTACAGAAATATCTCAAAAATTGAGAATATTTATTGGAAAGATAATTATACACTTAATGTAGGCAATCGTTGTAATTTTTAAATGATATATCCCTTATGGCAGATTTGTATTTGAAAACGGAAAAAAAATTGTCTTTTTATTTATAAGTCTTATTACTATATGTAAACCTAGTACAGATTCAATTTGTAACCATGTACGACAAATATCCCTATATTGTTGCCATGTGAAAGTTAAAGCTTGAAATGTTGTCCTGTTTAAACCAGAGATGCCGTTTCAAGTATCGCCCTCTAGAAATGATAGCGATTTAAAAGGGCGAGGCTGGTTTAATAGCAACTTTTAAACCAGTCGCTAATCAAACAAATCAAATCATATATATACGTTCCAGTCCGAATCTGGTGAGTTATATTAAAATTATTTGGATAGTGGAAACCGGACGGACTTCTCACTTTCAGGGCGAAAGTGAGTCATCAAATTCTTTCCTACGTATGAGTCAAAAAATTTTTAAGTCTTTTTTAATTTTAACATGTCAATCAACTTTTTTTTCTTCTTTATAGTCTTTATTAACATGCTGCTGGATCTTTCTCACTCTTTTAATTTTTAAAACGTGCGCTTTTTCTTTCCTGACATTGTTTAAAAAATTTTGTTATTTTTTTTTACGATTTTTTGACTTTGTAGTTTCTATTACATTAGTTTTCATAAACGAAAATAAACACTAATGGTGTATAAGTATCTAAGTATCTGAAGTTATCACATTTCTATTCAAACTGTACATTAAAAATACGAAATTAGGGAACCATTTTCTTGCACTGAAACTTGCATATAAACGTACCTTTCTTTCGACATATATGTCACAAATTATCTCAAAAAAAGATAAATCTTATATTCAAATTAACATTCGACGTTTCATTGGGAAATATGAATCAAAAGTTTCATCTCAAGCACTCTAAGGAAACGTCTTCATTATATACATGAAAAAAAAAGAGCTCCAAAAATTCACATGGAATTATTCTTACTTCTTAAAATAAAACATCATAAAAAGATAAGAGTGTTTCTTTATTTTTAGCTCGAAAAGCATATTGGTAGATTTGTGCCCTACTTTTAACCCCTTTTTACTTTTTTGTTCATTTAATATATAAAGAAAAAGCATTGTAATTGATAGCACAATTAACAATAGAAAATTAATAACACACGTTTATTGTTTTTCGGGGAAATAATTTTAAAATGTAAGCTTAAGGCGTCTTCTGTCAAATATTGTTTGAATAACGTTGGATTTAAATGTTGGCTTTTTTCAATCGTTGGTTGGATTCACGAACTGATAACAATTACCAGAAACCATATATGAAATGATAACATCTTCTTCATAACTTATTTCGCATTTGATATCCTCAAAAAAATTTTTAAATTCACGCCGTGACTTTAGTAGCTTGAAAAATAAATTTAATTATTTTATTTTATTGGATAAGTGGGGTTTAGTTCCCCATCCTAAACCCAGATGGCAGCGCATTCCCGTTGTCTTGAAAGTTATGCAGAAAAGATTTCTTGTTTTGCTTGGCAGTCAAGAAAAGTAGACGTTCGCGTGAATGTGAGCGATGAGTAGCTGTCGAAGTAAAATGGAGCAAATTTATTTTAACGATCACGCGGAAACTCAGCGAATTTATCGTGAAATTAGTAGTTTATGAAGAAAATAATTTTTATTGTCCTGAAGAAATATTCGTAAACGTGATATGTAATTGCTTACATAAAATTGTATAATAATAAGAAGTTGCTCTATGTGAATAAATGGATGAGTAATCAAGAAAACTGTTTCTTAATTTTTCTTGAGTAGAATCTTCTATTTTTTGCAAACAGGAGCACAGGGTATGTTCACACAAACAGCGCAGAAATATATAAAATATATAAATAATAACAGCCTGCGATAAATATTCTAATAGATGGATACTAGTCATATTTAAGAATTTATTTTTTATATCCACAATTTAGTATTGCCAATGTCTTTAAAAGGGAAAAATGGTTAAATATAAATTATTTGTATATTGTATTGACACAGATAAATTATTTGAATAGTTTATTCTTGAATAATTTAAAAATATTTATTACAACGCTCCAGTTCAAAAGCAGATTACTAACTCAGAATCCTAAATTTTCATATAAATATTCTCAGGTTTTTCTCATCCAAATAGTTATTAAATTCATTCTAGATCTACCTTCGAGTAGTATAGTAGAGATTGCCTGCCATTCTTTCTATATTTTTCTTGTGATAGAAATGTATAACAGTCATTAAAAACCGGAATACTTCCTATGGTGTTATAAACTTCAAATGAATTCCCACCATAATTATTATCACCCAAGGCACGTTTCTTGTATATCAGAAAAATACAACGAGAAACAACATTACGTGCTCTACACTTGATTTGTTCTAAGGGCACATATTAGTCACGATATGGTAGAAACTGATTTACCTATGGAACTTTTTCAGAGTGATTAATAATATCACGTCTCATATTTCTGAACATGAAAATTATGTATCACTATACAATAATTCAATGCATTGCCATGTTTGCAGTATAACAAAACTTGATTAATCTGCACATAATTTTTCTTTTCCTTGAACTGGACTGAAATCGGTATCATTTCAAAAGATCTACCATCTCCCATCAAAAGAAACTAGATGCACTTATTGGCAATGCATTCTTACATGTACTTACTACATTAAATGTCGTAGAATCAGATGAAATAATGAGCAGTAAGTTCTGCAGAATAAATTCCAAATAAAAACATAATTAATACATTGTAGGAGAACTGAATTTTAACACCTGCATTGCATTACTGAGGCTATCGAAATGTCACATGAAAATTAGTTCTGTACTATTTAATCACCTTAACCAAAAAGCATCGTAAACTTTTTTTTACCCTAAGACCTTGCAGCAAAGCACGCAAATTCCCGATTTTTCTCTATAAATAATATTTAACGATATTGGTTAATGAATCTTTATTACGCACAACGAATGCACAACATGCATTAAAATCGCAATTATTAATTCTTAAAATCCATCTAAATCATCATAAATATTGCATATTGCATGTTAAAAATTAAAATATTAATTATAGTCGTTTAAATGAAACTTCAATAAAATGCACTTGTAATTGTACATTTTATTGCAGTTTCGTTTAAACATTAAAACTTTTTGTTAAAAAAATTCAAAAAATTTAGCTCGCATTTATTTATTTAATTCATTATCAATGCTTTAATTTTGTGAATTGATTCAACATCCATTGATCATAGTGTTGTTCATTTAACATTTCCTCTAAAAGTTGGCGGTGATATATGTTTCATTATTATTTAAACTGCAGAGAACATTCATGATTTTCTCTCCAATATCTTTTAATATTGAAGAAATATCCATGTAATATTATCGTTTGATTCGTACAGAATTGTTGTGTATTATCAAACATTTTGTAGTTTGTGTCATTATACAGATTATAGTAATACATTCACATACATTCAGTTGATAAATAGTTGTTATTTGGGATATTTTGGTATTTATACAATATTAAACGATTGTTGTTATTGTTGTTTTCCTTTCAGCTCATAAACAGCTAATGAAATAATTAAATCAATTTTTACACTTCGAATTATTGGTATTTATTCAAAACTCGGTTGAAAATTGCCTTTATTCCAACCAAATAAATACAAATTATTTATGCCAAGTTTTTAGAATAAATATGATTTTATTTTGATTTTTTACATTTATTTAAAACTTTATCTTTGTACTTCATCTTTTGGTTTTTGAAGAATTAATTCATGTTTTACAAATACCAATGTTGCTTTAGAATCTTTTTATAGTATTCTATGAGTAAATTGTACTCATTTCATAATCTGATAGTAATGCGTTTTTAAATTTTCAAACTGAATTGCTTATTAGTAATATCGCTACATCTAGTTAATTCTGATTAAAATATTTGATTCTTCATTGAACTCTGTTGCAAAACTGAGCTCTAAAAAAATAATAACTACTGACGGTTTTTTATTTCATTCATAAGCTTTAGAGAACATATTTGACAATGGTAAGTCTACCTAATACTCGTAAACAAAAACTAACTTGCTTTGATAAATTTATAAAAAGTAATTGTAAAGCTTTATATGTAAGTAATTATAAACTTTATTATAGAGTATGTAAGAAGGTTTTGGAGAGATAATTGTCTCTAGTTTATTATTACGCTTATTATTACTTTCAATGAACTGACAAACAGAGTTGCAATACATTACTGTTAAAATAACACTTCCCCATTTTAACTGCGTTTGCAACTCTACTTTTCTCCAACACTGGCAATGCCTGATTAAAGCAATCTGCTTAGTTTGGTCTTTATTGTGAGAAAATCAAAAGGCATAACCGAATGATCTATATGCTCGAATTTCCCAGAGTGAGTTATATCATATGAAAATTAATTCGAATCCTATTGAATGAACATTGCGGAAAAATATCATAAACTCTGATATACTTCAGAACTCTGATGTAAGATATAGAGTTTCACAAGTTTATTTTCTATGCAAATAGTACTTAACGAGATTTACAAAAGGTATTTCAAAACACGGGATAAACTATGGGAATCATGTTTAATGAGGCTGTTTTATTAGTAGGTTGATTTCCAATAAAATTTATATTCATTTTCGCTTTGTTATTACGTGCAATAAAAAAAATCTTGCATGAACAATAGTTTATTCAGTTTGAAAGTTATAAAAGAATGCAGCAAAGAATTTGAAATATATTATATAATGACTTTGAAAGTTATTCAGATTTCCTAATTTTGATTTGAGTCTAAATATTAGATTGAGTCTTAATTATTGAAAATTCACTACACCAGATGTATTTAACTTTAAATCATTAGAAATTCGAAAATGATTAAATGTAAAAGGTAAAAATTGGAAGTATAAAAATCACCTTAAAATGAAAATTCGTCTACTGTAAATAGAAAAATTATCCTTTTCAAAAAGAATTATTCGTATGTATTCAATTAAAAACTTAGTGAAAAATTCAAAAAGCTTTATTTATTTAAAACAAAATTCTTCATTTCAAAATAAAAGCCAAGAAAGAAACAATCATTTTCTAGCGTTTCAACAACTGAGCGCACTGCTCTGAAAGAAATCTTAAAACTTTAACAATTGATTATTATTTACTTTGAAAACCTAATAATTTTTAACACATAGTATATGTTTTTATACTGTACTTCACTTTTTATTTTTGAAATATAATGTAATACGAAAACAAAAATAAAAATTTATTTTTGCATATATAGTTTTTCCTTTTTTTGTGCTATTTTATATTATTCTATAGAAATATATTTATACAAAAGAGAACCGGAAATCTAACAACATGCAGGTAATGACTTTTCAAAACGTAAAATAGTTATGCTAAAGATAAATTTAAATAAATATATACAATATTTCAAACATTCAGTTTTCACATTGAGTCCTTCTTAATTTTTAAAGATAAGATTCTTGTTTATATTATCTAAGAAGAGATATTAATTTTCATCCATGTGATGAATAGTTGAGTATTTCAACATTTTGCTTACAGCCACCTGTCCATCATTCAAAGTTCATTTTCCGACAATGACATTTAAAACTAAATGCATGTTATTGTATCATAACATAAGAGATTTTTTATTACATGACGCAGTCGCTATTTTTTTTTCCAAGACATTTTTATGCAGACGATAAAGATAAATTAATTTTTATGTCTTATTTTGAATATACAATTATTTTTTTCGAAACATATTACTAATGGCAAATATGTCTCATATAAATATGCAAATAAATAAAAAACGTTTTCTATTTTAAAATTATTATTAATTTCTATTACCTATTTTTCTGTTCAGAATAAAATTATTATCTTCTTTTAACTATAATCTAGTATAAAAATTTTGAGCCTTGTACAGAGGATTAAAATGTTAATAGTCATTTCTCTTCAGATAATTGCACATTTTTGTACTTTTGGACAAACAACAAAACGTTATTTTTTACTAGTTTCGCAAATTTTCAAGATGTCTGAGCGTAAATAAACTGTATCTTTTATTTCTTTTTTTTTTAATTTCTGTTTTTGGAATACAAATTTCAGATATATAATGTGGCAACAATAATAAAATTAAAAATTGTTCATATAAATAGGTTGCTTATTTGGAGTTTTATAATATGCTTTTATACTTTTCCAGTGTTATATAGAACTTGATTCATCATTTTCTCCATAAATACTAACTGCGTCATCTTTCTATGTTGATCATTTCGGAAATCATCAAATTATTAATTTTAAAAAAATGCTGAGTTATAATTGCAAAATACTGATGACATTATTCCAAATGATAAATTTATTTTAATTAAATTTAATTTATTAAATGCACGTATAATTATATTTGAATGTTTTTATCTCCTTACTTAATGCAAAAAACACGTGAACTCTCCTTTTTTATAAAATCAAATGCTGTTGTCAATTCTAGGCTATTAACAAAATTTCGTATTTCAAGCAGATGATAATTTATACTTAGATTCTGAGATTTTAAACAGCAAAGATAAATTAATTTCAAGATCAATTAAAACCTTCAACTTTCGGACGATAATTTTCAAAATTAGTTTTTAATGAAAAAAATATTAATTACAAACGCATATGTATATTTTTAGATTTTCCTCCCTTCTTAATTTACACGGATCTAATTATTTGCTTAAAAGGACTTTTTTTTTATTTTTCTGTCTAAAATTCTTCTTAGGATGTTTATTTTACCTAAAGGGAGGAATTAATTTCCGTTTTCTTCCAACCGACGAATAAAAACATATTTCGACATCTTGCTTCTGAGCCACCTGTTTCTCATTCAGGGCCAATTACATCACTTTTAATCAGCCTTTCGTACGCTAATGATGTCGAACGACTGAAGATAAGAGAAAGGATTTCTCTTCAAGGTAATGTAGTAATTAATTCCTCCTTAACATAAAGGGAGAATTAATGAACCGAAATATTTCAGAAATTTGTTTGTCCGCACCTTCCTTTCTAACATTATCTCGTTCCTTCCTACGACTATATAGAAATGAGAACTGACGACTTTTGATTTTATTCAAAGATGGTTTAATGGAAATCTTTTATTCAAGTAATAAACATTATATTCAATAACAGCATTTTTTTAAGTTATTAAAAGACTTGAATTTTAAATAAGTTGAAAGAAAGGTCAATATCTTTTAAGAAGAATTTCTCAGCCTTTTAATAGAACCAGTTCTATCAATCGATGATAATAGGTGGCCATCTTGAGGAGTCAAAATATGGAGAAATAACAAACATTCCAAGAATTTATTTCTCATAACAAATATAAAACTGTATTAAGATACCAGATTAGGTCCGGAGGTAATTTTTAAAAAAAAACAAATATTTTAATGTTTATATGTTTTTTTATTAATATAAGAATAAAATGATGAATAAAAGTGAAAATATTTAAATATATACCAAGTATGTAGCTTTTGAAGAAAAAGCATATTTCGATGCAAATGTTAGCATTTATTTACAAAAACTTGGCTTGTTCTATAGAAAAAAATTGCTGCAGGTTTTTTTTTTTTTTTTTTTTTTGTAACATTTCTTAAAATGTAACTAATTATTATCTAAAAATTGTATACAAAAATAAAATTTTGGTATGCAATATTTAAAATCATGCATGAAAGTTTTGAATTTTTTGCAACAATATCTACATAAAACAATCAATCTACTTCTAGAGCATTCAACGTCAAATCCACAGCTCACTACATTCTTCATTACATAACGCTCACGTGATAAATTTCATTAAAATATCTTGATTATTTTTTGAGATATGACGATACTCGTACAATAGAATTATAAAAAAATTGGTTCTTCAGAAAATGCATTTAAGGCTTTTAAATGCTTATAAATAAGCATCACTTACATTTCAATAGTTAGCTATAACTTGGCCTCTAATTGACATAGAGACAAAATAATGATATCACTGGAAACAGAAATGAACCTATTTTTCCAAATTGCAATAAATAGATAAAAATCCGAATTTTTATCCAGATTCCTGTTTTTAACTTAGTCGGATACCTTAAATGTATATTTTATTTTAACAGAAAATGATGAAATTTAGATGAAGATAAATGTACTGCGATTTTAGACCGTTTCAATCTTTAATAAAATCTGGAAATGAAAATCGGTTTCTCGAAGTTGGTGTTGATTGGTCTAGAATAATGATGGCTGAGTTCAATATTTAGTAACTCAGCCTGTTTCTTCATAGAAAAGTGTAACTTCCCTTTATTTAAAATGTTAGCGTAAAAAGAATGTTTTTCATAGCTAATATGACCGGGAATTTCTTTTGGAAAAAAATTATATATATTTCTTACACTTGTTACACTTTCAAAAATATCGTTCTTATTACTTGAATAGTAACAGTCATTGCCTCATTGAACACGATGAACATTTATATCGATGCATTTTTTCGCTTAGCTAATAAATGGAGTTGCAAAATGATATTAAAAATGTTCTGAAAAGGGTTTGCCGTGCCACCAAAAAGACTATTCAGCCAGAGAAATGAAAGTATAAAAGAAGTAAAAAAAGTAAGGCTTCAAACAGCAAGTTTAATTAAGCGCAAAAATAGGTTTAGGATATCACATATTCATTACCATTGGTATAAGCATAGTTATATTAAATATTGTACCAACAAAATTGTACAACATGTATTAATTGATATCGAGTAATATGCAGCACTGTACAATTTCTGAAAAATTAAAATTTATAAATGTTAGAATTTTCATAAAAATATTAATTTCAGATTAGGAGTTCATTTTCCTTGAGACACTGTTCAAAAGACTCTATTGGAACAAGTGTTATTTTCGAATCCGATTATAACAAAATATTTTATAACAGGTTTTATTTAATCATCCTTGAATTATGGTGACATGTTCGATTCTAAGAAAAATATTTACTTGTCAACTAAAACGATATGAGTTTTAAAATTTTGCTTTTTAACCGTCGACATGTTCTACCGGCTGACGATGGATTCTCAGAATCGAATGTTTCTAGCAAATATTTTGATTTACTAGACTTGCAATAAAACTGTCAACTCCAGGAACAGGTTCTTTTCACGGCCTGATCAAGGTCGTTTTACGTCAACAGCTTGAAGAAAAAAAAGCGTGTAAGAACACATTGACATTTTTGACGACAGTTTTTGTTCATTGTATATAATAGGAAAAGGAAAAACCTCTGTTTTTATTTTTTTTATTTATTTTATGATTTTTCAAAATATGAGCGTATTATTTTATTAATATATTTAAATCCTGTAATTTTTAGAATTCATATTTCAATTTAGAATAATCAATGAATTTCTGATTAAATTATATATTTGAGGGGGGTGGGTCCCCGGTTTTGCTTAGTGCAAACGCCGTATTTGTCCCATATCTATTTCTTCTAATAAGAAAACAGAGACTGGGAGAGAATGTGCATTTTGAAACATTTTTAAATATTTATTAATACGATTTATTTAATTAAAAAAATAAAACAATAAGTGCGATTGCCGTTTATACTTTCTCGTATACGTAGTGAAGAGAAAGTATAGTAATAGTCAAAAATTTCAAATTCGAGAATTTGAAGAATCTCCTAGTTTTAGACCTCCCCGAGTTCGGAAAACCTATTTTTGGAAAATGTCCGTCTGTCTGTGCCGAAGATAACTCATAAGCATTTTCAACTAGACGGATGAAATTTGGTATACAGTCTCTACATCGAATTTGTAGATTTCTATCAAAATTTGTGTAAAATCCAATCAAAAGAATTCTATCTGTCTTACTATTCAAATATAAGTTAACACGATAACTGCAAAACGACGAGAGCTAGATAGGTAAGATTCGGTACATTGATTTAATATCTATAATATAGAAATTTATTAAATTTTGAGCCAAATACGAAGAAGGGATTATCGTCTGTCGGTCTATACTTTCAGAAATCTGTAAATGCGGTAGCGCAGAAACGTAGTGACTTAAATATATCATATTTGGTAAGTGATTTTGTGACTACAAGTGTAGTTTTATATCAAATTTGTATTTCGATCAGTTGGGGAAAACATCTCTGACAATCAAAATCGACTTTTGGTTATTTATAACCAAATTGCAGGGATTAATCGCCAAAAAAATTTCCACGTAACAGATGATAGATTCAGCAAAAATGCTAAACTTACGCCAAAGGTTAATATTTTGTAACTATTGTACGCAAGTGCCATGAAAGGAGATCTCTGAAATAACACCTTTACTAGAGAATGTACGAGAAAGTTTAAGGAGACCACTTCTGATGACTGCGTGATAATTCCCGAAGCATATTATTGCAAAAAACGATTTGTTATATCCTTTTAAAATTCTAAGACTTCTGTGTGTTATTGTTATGTTGTGACTTATGGCGCTTTACAAGCCAGCTGTAGCGATTTAAGCAGAATGAGAATCTCTTGTTTTTTCAAAAGAGCCAAATAGGGCCAAGAGCACTACTTTGCTAATCTCACGTCACAAAACTTTTTACGGGATGGACTTCATTCATGCATTTCATTCACTCATCCACTGATCGTAATTTAGACTTGAATCAGAGAACAATCACCTCTGAATCAGTACCCCAGTGGTATTACTCTCGACATGGAGGACTTTGTGGCCACAGCAGATTTATACGTGCGTCAGCCACCACACACACGAAGAGTCTTCGGCTGGTGGGTTTTAAACTCTCAACGCAAGGAATACGAATTCAATGTCCTACCAACCAGGCTATCTCGACCTTATGAGTGTTATTAAAGTATTTTGATTTTGAAGCCTTACTTATGTTATTAGTGTATTTTGATTGAAGATACCCAGGTGTGCAAATAGTTAAAACGCTACCATATTAGGAAACGATCGAAAGCGTAAAACAAATTTCAACTAATCAAACTAGAATTTTGATATGTTGTTAGATTCTATTGTTGTTCTGTTAATTTAAAATATTATAGATGTTACTTTAATTCGTCATAATTTTAATTTAAAGAGTTATTCGCTGATTATTGACTTCATATTGAAAATGGAAACAATATTCTATACATTTAGAAACCTTTTGATCAAAAAGAGATTTTGATCAATGATTCCAAAATTCTCTGTTGCTGAAACAAATAAGAAAATAAATTTTTGATATCTTTAAAATAAAATGCATTAACAATCATGTATTTACAAAAAATTGTATCTATCAAGAATCGTTTTTATAAAAGTTTATATTATATTGCCATTTTGATTTTAAAACCTTCAGAAAAATAACTTTAAAAATCCTAACTAATTGGAAGTTTGAAGATCAAGGCCATCGTCAGGACATACGTGATTATTCTTTTTTGCAGAATGTGATTATTCTTTAGAGAAAGTATCTCTCTCTATACCACGTATACGAGAAAGTGTAGTAATCATCAAAAAAATGGAACTCGAGATTTTGATGAATCATGTTTCACACCTTCCTGAGTTTAAAAAAGGTCTGTCAGTCTGTCTGTCTGACTGTGTCAAAGATAACTCACAAAGATTTGAACTAGACGCTTAAAATTTAGTATACGGTGTTTACACCAAATTTGTAAATTTCTATCAAACTGAGTAAAATGTGTTCAGGGGAAGTCCGGTTGTCCGAATATAAGTTAACACGATTACTACAAGACGAAGCGTACTATATCGTTAAGATTCGCTACACAGATTTAACATCTATAGTGTAGACACTTGCCAAATTTTGGACCAAATTCAACAGCAATTTGATTGTCTTTCGGTATGTATTTTCAAAAATAAGTAAATGCGGTAATTCAAAAATGCAATGACTTAAATATATCAAATTTTGTCTGAGAATTTGTCACTACAAATGCAATTTTGTGTCAAACTTTTGTTTCAATCGGTTAAGAAAGGATCGTCTAAAACACAAATTCGATTTTTGGATATTATTAACTCATGCCATGGATTAATAACCAAATAATTCACCAAGTATTACATGATAGATTCAGAAAAAATGCTAAATTCATGCCAAAAGTTAATATTTCGTAACTATTGTACGCATGCCAAGTAAGGCGTTCTATAGCATGACAAATTTATTAGAAAATATGTGAGAAAGTTTTGGAGAAATCATTCTCTCTGATTGAAAGCATTTATTTCCTCTCTCTTTCAACCTTTAGATTGGAGTTAGATGAAATTTCAAACATCTTTTACATAAAATTATCACACGCAGACGTACTGACGTACTTAGCAATTAACTGAATCTTATCTTTAAATTGTCTTCAACGGATTCATTTATCAAACGCGAGCAGTTAGTTTGTTTCTGTTATTCATTTCACAAGATCCTTCCGGTAAACTAATGAAAGATATCATTCCAAGAAGAGAAATTTTTACTTTTTCATACGAAAGATTACATTTAGTACTTACAACTTTATTATATAAAAAAATAATATATCTAAGATTATTAAAAACTTTGTAGAAGGCTGACAAACAAATTTTTTCTCTTTAAAATCCTTATGAGGGGAAACATTTTGTATATGCATTGTTCTCATTGGCCGGTAATAATTTTGATGCAGAAAAGTCACATGCAAAGTGAAAAAAAGAAAGAGAATTTTCGACATTTATATTTGATTTTTTCCTCAATATTTTTCGAAGGATTCTGACTTTGAAATAGGAACAAATAGTACATTTAGAAGTCAGCTGAAGATAAAATACAGAACTTATAAGTTTTGGAATAAAATTCATTTAAATCATTTCCTTTTTGACAAGCATCCTCCGATGTCAGGAAGAATCAAAGTTCTATCATATAAACAATTAGGCCTATTTTTACATAATCAGATAAATTGATGCCTAGAACCAAAACGCACAGAACGAAAATGTAAATTCAGCAGAATAAATATAGGAAAAATACAAATGTACGTGCCATGGTACATGAAAAATAATACCGTACATACCGAAACATACTGAAAAATTCATACAATAGATAACATACTGACGCTGTCTTGGAATGTCAATAATAAAGAGTCATCCTAATCCTATCATTCGTTAACAATATTCTTCGCCCACAATAGAGTGGCACACACATACATATACGTCCATTACTTCCTAAAAGACTAATCCTTTCTAAATCACACTAATTTGAGAAAATCAGAGCTGAAGTATTTTATTGCAACCTCAAAATTAATCAAAACTTTGCTATTTGATTCCAAAATCTTATTCTAAGCTGTTTCTCTAGATTTAAAATACCTTATCGCCTTTTAAGAGTCCTTAAACCATAAATTTAACCTTAAACATTATTCAAAGTGACTTTTATATAAAGATTTGAATTTTTAATAATTTTTGCAAGGCTGCGTTTTACGTTTATATGCAGAAAAAGATCAATGGCTCAAGCGAACAAACGAACATCTAAGTCAAGGCAAAGAAGATAAAAGTTGTTATTTCCATCCATTAGTCTGTATAGTTATATTCTATTCGTCCCTCAACAATAATAAACCTGGTCATCAGTAAAGTGATGATATATTAAATTATAACGATAGCTTTATCTTTATTATTATTATTATTATTATTGCAGCCAATTACCCCATTACCACAGAAATAAGCCGTATAAATAGGTTGATAGCTTTATTTAGAAGACAATCTAGACCTCACTGATTATGTAAACGAAAAATAGTATAATAATACTATAATTGTAACAGTGTACTGGAGGAAAAAATACAGCGACAATGACCATAATGAAATTTGTCAATTTGAGGGGAATATCGCTGAGTTGTTGAACTCAAGATTCTTAACCTCCGGAAATAACAGGTGAAAAGAGTAATGTAATGACAATGAGATTACTTAGTAAGTATCCATAATGAAAAGATTAAAGAAGTGAAGCATGTCTGCTTTCCACACAGATGATCCATTACCCATAGATAAATAAAAATTGTTTGTGAGTAAGGATAGATTGAATTCCATTTTGAAACCATAAAAGAATTATTTTTGAGCGAAATACATAATTGTGATACAAAGTGAGATAATGATTTAAATGTCTGAGCTGCAACAATCCTTTTCTTCAAATTTCCGCACCACAGCAACAATACTCTATACATCGAGGAGATTTGATCCTCAATGCACTTAATATGCACCAAGCCTGTATTCTGTCAGACACTTTGTGTTGTCAGATTTTAAAACGCAATCCTCTGATCCTGATGACGAGACATGTTACCAAAGTAAGGCTTCCTTTGATAAGAAAAAGGAGACATTGTTTACGAAAGTAAAGGGTCTTTTTTAAAGAACAGTTCAATTTTGAATAAAATCGCTAATTTCTTAAACGCAGGAGCACTTAGTTTCTTTCACTGATCGTTAAGCGCTAAAATTGTTCTTCAGAAAGACAAATAATATAGAGATGCTTAACCTTAATCCTGATCCGATAGATATTTTCTAAATTATTCGATATAGGCATTGACTTTTATTTGGAAGAATGTTACAACTTCAAGAATTATCCAAGGATATTGATTATGAAGCATTTAATGATTACTTGAATTAATAAATCTCTCCTGAAGAAAATTATGATATTTTTTTTTTACAATCTCAGATTCTATGAGTCATATATAGTGGAATATTCTTGGCATATTAACATTTTAAACAAAGAAAATCAACTCTATGATAAAAACTAGATAAGTTAAAAAGCATTTAATTTCTTTACTTTGGGCTAATCCTCGGCCCGTTTGAAGAAACATTAAGTGTTGATTAGTGGATCTTCTTTCAGATTGCCACTAAAATTATCAAAAATTTAATTTAATTCTATTTATGTTACAGTACGAAGAAATCTGATAACTATTGCAAGCAGATGACATGGATGGTACTTAAACCGGTAGTCACTTCTCTAATCTCCACATCATCGGGTAGACATTGACTTCAATAAATTTAACTACATCAGATCCGCTGACACAATGGTTCTTCGGTGGGATGGAATTTTGAGCTGGGAAACTCCATCTCGAAACCAAGACCCCTCGAGGCTTTCTAAATGAACTAAAATAATGATACCCAAAGCTCCCTAATTCGGTCAATTTTATTCACTGATAATTAAAACTTTTTCTATTAAAAATGATAGAGAGTCAAGAATGTTTTACCAAGTACAACTAATAAAATCGGAAAATTGTATGAGAATTTGTACTTCTTTATTTGTATTCCTTATTTTACTTTCTGACCATTCCTTCAACTCTGGAAGTTTAATATTTCCATGATGAGAACATACATTTTCCAATCGGCCAACTTTCTATTCATAATTCAAAGCACCAAAATGAGAACACAATACCATCAGAGCCCATCGGGGCCCTACAAATGAAATAAAATGATGATATGCAAAACTTCATATTTTATTTTAGTCACTGATAAGTGGAAGTTTTTCTGTTTAAAATGAGAGTACAAAGAATGTTTTACAATGATTCATAAGATCAGATAACTGCATGAAATTTTTTGCTTCCTTACTTTTTCAGAATACATTTATTTATTTGAATAACTAAGAGGCTTCGTCCTCTGCTCGCTTTCGCTTGTCATTTCTTTTTGTCACCATTTCACCGGCAAGTGTAACCTAAATACTTGTTATGACTTAATAATAATTTTCATTACATATTTCAAACAATGTTAGCAAAACAAACCCCAAATGTCAAAGGTCTGATGACTCACTATCTACCAATCACAAAGCGAATAAAACGCAAAGTTAAAAAACAATTATATTATATAGAGAGAGATAAGATTATTTACGTCATATAAAGCATTTTTTCAACTGTCAGTATATGGCTATCTCTGATGGTTTAAAAATTAACTATTGGTTTAAAAATCAACTCACGATATGAATGAACGCATTCTACGAGCTGTAATCAGAAAAAGTAAGTACGCATTCAATAATCTGAATGATTCATTGTTACTCACAATGCTTTTTATTTTCTGATAGCTAACAGAACAAGGGAACATTCACCTACTAACCGACGTCAGTAACAAAAGCGATTATAGCAGTTTAAAGGAGTTTTAAGCAAGCATTCGTTTTGTTATCTGCATCGGTCACGTTGACTTAACGGAATTTCTAGGAAATTCATTTATCTGCTGTTTTATAATGGCAATGATTCACTTCCAAAAAAACACACTCCAGCTTAAATCTTTTCTTTTAGAAAGAATGGAGGATATTGGCAATTTGTGATCATAAATCCATGAAATTCCGAATAGTAAAAACTACCTGCGGTTCATTATTAAAGATCTTAAATGCGATATTAACTTTTTCATAACATTTTCCCCTCAAAAACGTTAGCCACTAATTAACCCTTAACTGGGGACGTGCGGTCTGTGAGACCGCTAGCGATGGATTTTCTGTCATCCCTATTCTATTTTTAGCTCAATTGAATGGATTGACCCTGTTGCTTCCGGTTTTGTGACCTTCAATACACGTGCACTTTTTCAACCGATTGCAGCAGATGCGTTTTAAAATAATTCAGTTATTTCTTCGAGTGCGGTCTCTAAGACCGCATCTCCCTATTAGTGTCCCAGTGATAAACAAGGCTTAGCAGATGGGGCTAAAACTTGGGGCCCAAAATATCATCCAGTTTACTGATCCTATTATGAAGCAGTACTCCAGACACTTTTAAATGAATCAAAAAGTTATTTTAATGATAAGGATAATTGTACAGAGGAGTTTTTCGATGCAAGTTCGCTTTGAACTGATTTTGATATGTATGTTCAAACATAATCAATTTTTCTAAATGTATTTTGAAAAATTTATAAAATATATTAATATACCAAGAGATATATATACAGAATTTATAGGTTGATTTTTATACTAGTTCTCAACCTGTATGTTTAAAATGCTCTAGAAAACCGTGCTATGAATATCACACAAGCCGATAAAAAAGGGCTAATTTTACCCATTGTCATTTTTTTTTCCATATAATTGTTGAATTTTATATTATATTGTCTTCTATATACCTTCATATACTGTAAAAATAAATATGATTTAAAAAGTAAAAAGTAATATGCATTTTCAAGAATATTATTTACTGTAACATGTAATTTGAGAAGAAAATGTATGGTCCAACGCATTTACTTTTTTCAATGACAATATATTTTGAAAAAGTTCTGAAACATATCTATATATCAAGAAAAATATCTGCAAAATATATTGGAATTTTTCATACTAATACATTCATTAGAAAATTTAATTTGAGTCTAAATGTAATGCGGTCTCCTAGACCGTACTTCCCCAGTTATGTCCTAAAATTTCACCTCCCTAGTTAAGGGTTAAATTCGTCTCATAAAAATATAAAGTTAATCGGAAATGAAATTTTTCTAGAATAAAATCACATCCGTTGTCGTCAAAAATATTGACAGAATAAAATTTATTGTAAAATTTTTATTTCATTTTGATAAATTTTTCTTCAGAAAACAAAAAAT
This sequence comes from Argiope aurantia, assembly GCA_026543865.1. Taxonomy (NCBI): domain Eukaryota; kingdom Metazoa; phylum Arthropoda; class Arachnida; order Araneae; family Araneidae; genus Argiope; species Argiope aurantia. The sequence goes on along the minus strand of JAPMOR010114994.1, from coordinate 828,198 downwards.
TTCATGTTGGATTTTTATTATCAAACGACTTCTTAAAAGCAATAAATGGCATTGGATTTTATTTTTATTTTTTTGAAAATTCAACAAGGTATTTTTCTATTTTTATTTTTTATTTCTCATATATGAAGGATACTAAGAAAAGGTATTGCATTTTTTTAAAAAATCGACCTCGAAATTTTAACGAATTTCCGAACCCCGAATCCTTATCTCTATCTATCTATGAAAACGATAACTCAATAATGCTTTGAGATGGAAAGATAAAATTTTCTAGAAGGATAAAATTTTATCTATAATCTCTACTCAAAAGTTTTTGATTTTTATCAAATTTTGAAAGAAATCCATCTAGAAGAAATCTGTCTTTCCAACTGTTCCAATATAAGTTAACACTATTAATGCAAAACAAAGAGATCTGGATGAATAAAATTTGACACATAGCTTTAATATCTTATGTGTAGATACATATCCAAATTCGGAACTAAATCCGTCAAAGAGTCGATTGTCTTCCATTTGTACTTTCATAAGCATTTGAACGTGACAATTCAAAAATGCAATGAATTAAATGAATGAAAGTCAGTATGCGATTTTAAGAGTGCAATTTCAGTTTTATGACAAATTTTGGTTTCAATTTGCCGCAAAAAAAGGCATCTAAAATGCTATTCAGTTTTCTGGTATTTGTGTATTGCCGCATGTCAGCGATTTATTACCAAAGATTACAAGCTAAATTCAATAAAAATGCTAGATTTACTTCAAAGATAGATAATCGCAACTATTGGTCACTAGTAGCAGGCAGTTAATACATAAGTACTGGATCTTTTTTAATATTTTAAGAAACTCTTAATTCTCATAAGCGAAAATAAAAATCAAAGCACTCATTATGTTTATTGTCTTGCCCAAGGTCCGCAGGGAAAGGGAAGTTACCACATAAACAAGGCATCATTATTAGACAGTATACAAGAAAGTTTCGGGGGGACCAATTCTGCTGATTTGCTTTTGTATTTTACTAATAAGATAATGCGATTAGCAGTATTATTAGATTCCTTAATAGAAAAGCAATGAAAATTGTCATTGTACGATAGATCCCGTTCTTAATGGGGTATTGTAGGACAATCTACCTTTTGCTCATCACCTTTTGCTAAAATCCAAGCAAAAATTATAGAATTTGAACCCTTAACGGTAAAGTAATATTTTTGGGGAATAATTGAAATTAATAACTCGAAACATTTTGAAGACATCATATAAAAACAATAAGACATACAGATTGATGACAAAATAATACCAACACCCATGTAATAAGAGAAAAATTTTATTAATAGGGGTTGGACCATTCTTTGACAATTGCAGATTATATTCAACTTTTCATGGATGCATAGAACTCATAAGCATTTAATGAAATATGAAGCTATTCTTCTGAAGAGCTATCTCTAATTCCGAAAGCATAGATGGTGTAGGAAATCTGGCACAGATTTTGACTCCAAATATCGCCACAAATGTGCAATAATATTCAAGTCAGGAAAATGAGAAAACCAAGAAAGATGTCCTACTTCCTCCTCATGCTCTTCAAATCATTTTGGGCGATTTTGACAGTATGGATAGGGCGTTATCTTCTTGATAAAATAGTTATTCTCCAGAAAATGAAGTGTGGAGTAAAAGGTGAAACTGACACACACACATGCGCGCGAGGCGAGAATATCGATATAGTAAGCAGCTGTAACTTCCCCATGCAGAATAACCAGCTGACCAAAAACATGACACAATAATGCCCTCCATATCAAAAGGGAATCACCTTCATGCTTCACAGTCGACAGGGGCAATCAGGAAAAAATACTTTTGTGGACGTTCTCCAGACTTAAACGCGTCCAATTGTCTGAAATATGGTGAAAGGTTTTTCGTCAGAAAAATTGACTAGTTGCAACTACCGTGGAGTCCAGCTTCTGTGTGTTTTACACCAGCGGCGTAACTGAAAAGCATGACGTAATGTTGCCAATGGTTTACGAATTATATCTTTTCCAGGAATTAAAACTGAGTTAATTCCATATAAATTACACCTCTTCCATGAATTACAACTCTTCTTGGAATGAAGTTCATAAGAGAGCTCCATTCGAATCATGGAGGTTTTCTTTGGACAGTTTTTTGCTGAAATGGGATTTCGAAGTTGACTATTTATCTCAAACATTATGTGGGATAAAAATTGCTTGCACTTTCGGACCTCTATGCGAATCAACCTTCTATAACCCCTCTCAGTAAGCTTCTTTTTCATGCCTACTGTTGTGATTTGCAGATGCTACGCTATTGAATTTCTAGTACAATGTTATAAAGGCTGTTTCAGTATCCTTTGCATGCTCCAAATAATTGACTATTTCTGTGACCGAGCAATCATCGTACTGCATTCCTGCAATCATGCCTTTTCGATCTCTGGCAGATCAGTCATTATTGAGGTTCCCGGAGAGTACGGTAGGCACATACAGCACCTATGACTGATATTGATCGACTGATACCTTTATCTTTCATGGCTACATAGCTGACAGAGTTGAGCACAAAGTATCATGTGCGTTCTGCTTCTTTGAAATGGTCCGTGCCTCTCACATGTGTGTTCGTATCATTTTGTTTCCTATTTGCACATAGTATCAAAGTCACTTCAATTAATGTTATTACATCTGAATGAAAATTTTATTAGAAAATTTTTTAAATGCTGCTATCGATTTGATTTCATGCCTTGTTCTTGGAAGTCAAAAATATTTCATTTTATGTTTTTGATAAAGAACTGTTCTCCTTGAATGAGCATTTTTTGTTTGTTTGTTGACTAAGATACCATCTGACATCTGCCGTTCCATTCTTTCATTCAGTAAGCGTCTGCCAATAGCAAAGCATCCCGTCCATGACGAATCATCTTATCCCTTAAACTTATTTACATCGTTTCATTGTTTATTTTATACCTTTTCAAGTCTTTGCTTTTCAATTAATTAGCTATTTACTTATTTATTTTCCATTTTTACAAATATTCACTTTAAAGTTAAAATTGAATTGTTGTGATATTTAATTTCGTAAAACAAATTGTAACTACCTTAATAAAAATCTACATAATAATAATGATGAATATGGATGGATTAATACCTGAAGTGACTTGAAGGGTAAGTTTCAACTTCGTGACCCAGTTTTTCTAAGGATTCGGTGTGCTTTCATACCTGTTGCTTATAGGGACCACACATTCTCTCGCTATTGAGATATAGCTTAAGGAGAAGACTCCATGTCAAACGTCATCCTCATCTTTCGGTCGACTAACAAAAATGAGCCCGCAAGATTTTGTTATATTTTATATCAAAACTGACGCCATACTTATAGAAGGTTCCGTAATAAAATCAGTGGAAACAGTCTTCCAGAAACTTTCTCGCTTGCTCTCTAATAAATGCACGTAGAAATGTCTTATTAACCTTCCGTTATTAACGAAAAATAGTTCCAAAAGAACTTTTTAAAGTGTAATTATTGAGAATTTATTGCTGGAATGCGGTTATTACGAAAATACCAGAAAACTGAGCATATATTTTGGGACATTTTCTTCCAACCAGCTATAACCAAAATTTGACACAGAATTACAATTGCAAACAAAAAATAACATTCCAAATTTCATATATTTAAGTTGTTGTATTTTTGAATTATTATGTTTAAATATTTGTGAAAAGTATACTCCGAGAGATGGTCAATTCTTTAACAGATTTGGTTCCAAATTTGATACATTTTTATACTTTAGATATTAAATTTGTGTACAAGATTATATCCATCTAGCTTTCTTAGGTTTTTGGTTATCTTGTTAATTTATATTCATATAACCGGACAGATAGACTTTCTCAGAATGGATTTCGTCAAAAATTTGATAGAAATCTAAAAATTTAGATACTAAATTTGATAGAAATCTACAAATTTAGAATACATACTAAATTTGATAGAAATCTACAGATTTAGAATA
>JAPMOR010114994.1:754066-824227 GCA_026543865.1 Argiope aurantia | reverse complement strand
ATTTAGAATACATACTAAATTTGATAGAAATCTACAGATTTAGAATACATACTAAATTTGATAGAAATCTACAGATTTAGAATACATGCTAAATTTAATCCGTATAACTGAAAGGGTTTTGGTCTCTACCATAGAAAATTGTAAACCGCAAAGTTTGTCCCAAAATAGCTCTGGTATATGACCATAAATTGACACCTAATTCATAAAAGTCGTTGATCTATTTAAACTAAATAACAGATATATGAAATGCACAGAAACATGACATGACAGATGGATTATGCAGAGATGAAGAAATTCCTTTATGCAATAGATACAGAAAGTAAAGAGCTCAGAAATGAATAAGAAAATTCAAAAAAGGTATACCACATAAACAAGGCAACTATATGAATGAAAATTAATTAAAGGCTTCTAATAATAGATTAACGATGTAGTTAATTTTTATATTTATAAGAATAATAGTTTTCTAAATCATTTCAGTGAATGATTATTATGAATCAATTCAGTAATGATCATATTTCCCAACACAAATTGGAAGTTCCGACTTTTTTTTTTTTAATCTAACAAGCAACTTCTCATAAGCGTTTGAAAGCACAATCAGTGAAAGGATTGTATTATTTTTCGACCTTCACCCACAATGCACCGCAATTTTGCAAGTCATTTTTATCAGAAGGGGAAGCAGAATTACGCAATAGTAAAAACGAAACAAAGATCGACACAGAAAAAAAGAACATAAAACGAGAAAGAAAAAGAGAAGTACATGTTTCCGCAGTCTGCTGCTACATTATCGTTTGGTCGTTGTTTGTTCTTCTGTTGCTCACATTGTACTTGCTGCTTCGTTGAAGACATATACACCTCTCCTCCCTCCTTACACAACCACCTGTTGAGGCATTTACATTCAAATAAGACGTATCGTGCGCATTCGTGTCTTTAAATGGATGGTGTCATGGCTAAAGAATGTTTGCATTCTTTTATAATACTTTTCAATAATAACGTCTCTTGTCCTTTTTTTAAATTGATGCTGAAGTGTTTCGAGGTTCTGAAAAGTTTTCTTACATTTTTTAAAATTATTTCTTTTCTTCAAATATGCAATTAATTTTAAAAAAGACGGTGCATTGCATTGTTATTGTTGATCCAATTCACGATTAAAATGCATGCCAATTTTATTCTAATCACGTCAACACTTTTTTTTACTTTCCCATATACGAAGCTTATAGGAGAGAGTATGATAATCATTAAAACAGCAGGGGTTGTCTCCCCAAAACTTTCTCGACACTCTCTAATAAATTTGTCGTGCCAGAGAATGTCTTTTATGGCACTGGCATACAAGAGTTACGAAATATTAGATTTTGGCGTGAATTGAGCATTTTTACTGAATCCATCATGCGATACTTGGCGAATTTTTTGCCGATTAATTCTTGGCATGCGGTTAACAGTATCCGAAAATAGATTTTTGTGTTTTAAACGCATTTTTCCCAATCGATTGAAACAAAAATGTGACATAAAACTGCACATGTAGACACAAATTCTCATACTAAATTTCATACATTTAAATCATTGTATTTTTGAATTATCGTGTTTACTTATTACTGAAAATACTGATAGACAGACAGTCAACCCGTAGTTGGATATAGCTCAAGTGTCTATACTATAAATATGGACAGGTGTCTATTCTATAAACATTAAATCAATATCATGCATAATATTTTGATATGAGGTCTTTTTTGTCTTTTGCAATCAAAATTACAAAACTGTGTCAAATTTTACATCCAAACAGAGAAAAATACATATTCGTTTTTCTCAATTTATTACGAAGCAAATAAAACTGCATTTGTGTCACTATAAGCGGGAGGTAAATAAGAAGGAGGCTGACGCTTTCATAGTGTTCAGATTATAAAGATGTTTGTTATCCTTCTCTCTTCACTAATCCTCGGTATACGTTCAAGGGATGCAGAGGATGATATAAGCATAAGAAAACAGAAAGCATTCAATTGTCATAGTATGTAACAAAGTCAAAGAGAAAACGTTTTAGTTAAGTATTTGGTGCAAATAGTTTTTATTTCCTTACCTTTTGTGACAGTTGTATCTTTTCAATAAATTTTTGAATTTTTTATACAATGAAGTCTCTGTACTGCAGTTATACTACGTTCAAATCAAATTCGGGCGTCCAAAGAGTTTAATCGCTCGCTCGGGAGGGGATCGTTTTTTCAAGACAAATTTTTTATTAACACTAATTCTAATTTATTATTTCCGATACCGTGAATTTTAATATTTATCAAAAGAAAAAGATATTTTAACAAAAAAATATGATAAAAAGAAGAAAAAACATTTAGAAAAACGACGCAATATATGTATTGATAAGATGTTTATATTTCATCAAAGGTAATGTTTCAAATCTTCAATTTTTTTAATAGGGAAAATTAATCCCTAATCAATACGCCACTGGTTGTAGAGTTATGATAAATAATTTGAGCTGTCTTCCTAAAAGTCCTTGATTTATTAAATGAACCCACGACGACCGACCTACTCGAAAGTGAAAATAATATCAACACTAATTCCGAGGGAAGCAATGATTAACTGATTTTATTTAAATATTTTCCTACGACTGAAGGATTTGACAAGCACTTTATCACGTTTAATGAAATCCTTCGAAACAGATTAAGTTTTTTAAGAAATCCTCTTGGCAAGCTGGAAGGCAAAAGTAGATTTCTTTATATCTCAGTTACTATCTGGCAACATAGATTGTTGAAATTAGAAACAGTCAGAATTAAGACGTGAAAATCACTTTGAGTCCCTAACTTCTAAGATACTGCAGTTATCGAAAAATACTAAAGCTGTTCATCCTAATGAGGCACTCATTTGGCTAAATGGATTTATTTTTCTATCTTAAATATTAAAAAAGTTCAAGCGAAATGCATTTCACCACCCCCCCTTCCATTTCCATTCTTTTTGGGCTAAATGGGCCATCTACGAAATCATCCGAATTTTTTACATTTCTATCAACATATTCTAAGCTAGTTAAAATCTAAACAAAATTACTCTAGTTTTTTTTGTTTGTAACTCTAGTTTTTACAGAGCTTCTGTTGCATTAATTAAATAAAAAAGAAAGTAGAATTGGATCAGGAAATACAAGATATTTTAGAATGAAATTAATATGGTCTAAATTAAGACTAAACTTTGGAAATAAATTAGAGTTTATTTTATATATATATGTAATGATATTTTGATATTTTTAAATCTAAATTAAACCCTAATTTATTTCCAAAGTTTAATCTTAATTTAGACCATATTAATTTCATTCTAAAATATCTTGTATTTCCTGATCCAATTCCACTTTTTTTTTTATTTATTTAATGCAACAGAAGCTTTGTAAAAATGCTTAAGTCAGCGGTTCTCAAGCTCCGAATCAAGGGATGAGAGTCTATCATGTTTGCAAATTCTTTTAAAAGATACCTAAATTTCCCTATCCTAAATCGATTCGTATAAAGAAATCCCCATCAGAATCTTATGATGTATAATGACTTGGGATAAATTTTCTGTTCCTTTTTCTCTTTTTACGCTCTTTCGCTCTTGTGTCGCGCTGTGGAATTGACTTGCCCCATCGCGTCCTGCATGTACATAAATTATAAATCCCAGGATGGAATAATTCAATGTTTTAAAATTCAAAACTCTCTTCTCTCTTTGGCCCCGACTCTGCTTCAAAAATATATGCTTTTATTTTATATATATGTAAACATATAATTTTTAAGTAGAATCGTGGTCGAAGACAGAGAAGATACGTTCGAATTTTTATTCCTTCGGCTTTTATTCCAGCCCGGGAGGCATAATTTATGTACGAATAGAAGCGACGAGTACATCACACATAAAGACACAAGTACAGAAGAAGCTAAAAAGGACAAAGAGGGCAGAAATTATTTTTCCCACTGTTTATATACTATGAGATTCTGATAGGGATTTCCTTACAAGCGTCGATTTAGGTAAGGGGAATTTAGGTATCTTTTAAAAAGATTTCGCTTAGCTAGACAATTTTTATCTCTTCTCTCTAGAGTGTGGAAACTTGCAATTTCAGAACTCATGTTGAATTAATCAAATAAATATTTGAAAATATCATTACATATGTGAGCGTGTGTGTGCGTGTGCGTGTGTAAACTTTTGAACGATGGTTGTTTTGAGTTCTAGGGCGCATAATAGGTGAAGAACTGGAGAAATGTTTCTGAAATCTTATGATGAAAATCATTGCACTAGGTAATCTTTCTATAGGAATCTACCTAAAACATGCGTTTGTACATTGCTCAGAAATCAAAAGGCTAGGCTTGCGGCAAAAATGTCTTTCTATTCGATGTTTAATATCTATGTGTGTGACAGGCTGAATCTCTCTTTTCTATAGAATTAGAAATTCATATTTCTCCTCACTTCTTGAAAGAATGATAATATTCAATTTGATTCTTTTCTCTCTTTTTGTGCATGCATCCCCATTCTTTCTTTTTTTCTAAATAAAAGAGCCAAGGTCAAGGAGTAGAAAGGAATGGATTTAATTGAAACTGAAAGGGCGACCAGTTTGCCTCTCGGAATAGTTTGGGTGGCCGTTCCTTGAGTAAGCATCATGCCTTGGGCTAAAAATCCCGGCTTAAATTAAAGTATCCGCAAATTGCGAGCGGAAAGGGAGGTAGAGGGTTCTGAGTTAAATACTCAAAAAAAGTTCTTATTGTAATTCATTTTAATAATTATTTAATTTTTTATTATTTTTATGAGTAATTTTTCAATATTTCTTTTTTATTAAAATAAAATATTTATTTTTCTTATTTAAATAAAAAAGTTTAGTTTAGTTATATTAACCTACCGTTTTAAAGTAATACTAAAGCTAATTTGGGACTGACCTCATAACTTTGGACCGTGGTTGGATGACATCTGAGCTGGCATCCCCTCTCCAAGCTTCCATACCAGGCCAATGGGTGGGAGTTTGACCCCGATGGATTTAGCGTGCACCAGACCCACTTATACGACAGTTCTTCGGTGGAATCTGGTCTCGAACCTGAAACCCTCCGCTTCCGGAGCTGTACCACCTGGCTACCGCAACTTTGATAAAAAGAGACTTGTTAAATTCTTTACTTTAATTATGCTTTCATATTATAATTATTACCTCCTTTCTAATTATTTGATTATTCTCATTAGCTAAGAAAACTATCTTCCTTTGACGAAAAAAAAATTGAAATGAAACGCTTGTAATATATTGTCTAAAAATAGTACATAACAGTATTGATATAACAATAATATATGTTTTCTTAGGGATCTGGCGCAAATCTCATGTGCAATGCACGAGTGGATCTCAAACAAATAAATTAATGAAAAATGCAAATTATTAAGTGAATTGTAAAATATTAGGTCTTCAATGTGTGTTTTACATTAAGTCCTTAAATTATTTATTGTATATGAATTTATTAATAAATAATTTAATTAATAAATTTACACATTTATTTTATTAAGTATGAACAGAGGAAGATTGATATGGTTGAGATATTATTAGCTGACTCTTTGCCGAGAGGTGAGACAATTAATGCTTAAAATTATTGTGATACTTACAAAAAACATACTTACAATTCAAAGAAAACGCATGCAAACACAATTTTGGGAATTTATTCCCTGCTACAATGCTCTATCACATGTTACTGGAGATTCTTAAAGAATGATTCAACAGTTTAATTAGGAACGTTTATTGCCTTTATTACCCTGAATTACTATCATTTTAAATAGGAGCAGTTGAATCACCTCATTTAGTATCCTGATTTAGCTCCATGATGCAACTACTTATTTCACCATTTCGATCGATCACGTTGAATAACGACTGCATGAATTGCAACTTCACAACTTTTATTATTTTTTTACTTCAGGGAATGAAACTAAATGCTAGAAATGAACGTTGCTTTAATAATGGTGAAAACTATGTTGAAAAACAATATAAAGGCTCTTTTAAATAGTAATGAAATTATTTCTAAACCAATGTGTATTTCAATAACAAAATTGAACTCAATCTCCGAATTCTCGTAAATTTTCTTCTTTTGTAAAGCGTAGTAAAAAAAAATTCTGAATTATCCTTAACGTTAAAAATTTTGTAGAATTTTCCGCGATAATACAGAACTTTTTTAGTATGTCTTTTTAAGCTAAATATATTTTTTTCAAAACATGTGTTCTATTTTATGTATCTTATAAGTATAAGTAAAATTCAGAAAACATGAAATAAGAGTTCAGTTTTAATTGTTTTATCTAATATTTCAAAATTTTAAAATAAAATGCAAGATTCTACGTCTTATTAAAATGTTATTTTTTAACTTTATAAGTCCCATCGGAAAGATAGGAGGATAAAACGCAATGAACCATTAAGCTTTAAATCCTTTGTTTGCCAAAAGCTATTTTGAAATTTGTACAAAAAAAATATTTTTTATCTTTCGAAAATCATTAACGGTCATTAATAACAACAAATATGAAACACAATTGTTGATGCTTTTTTACTTTTCTTGCATACTTTTAAAGAAAATATTATAATCGTCAAAACATTCGACATCGAGATTTTGATGAATCTCCATGTTTCAGAGACATCTCCGAGTCTGAAAAAAAAATCCTTTTTTGGCATTAAGCCTACCTGTCGGTCGGTTTCTGAACTCGATATCTGAAATCTGCAACCAGCTACAAGCATGAAAAACCTTTTTTATTGAATTTTGATCTAAATCTGTCAATAAAAATCGGTATGCCCGACCGTTCTCCATTTGAACACGATAACTCGAAAACACAAGGTGAAATAGATTTTATAGATTTATTGTAGATCAATATTCAATTTTTAATGAAATCTGTGGAAGAGTTGGTCGTTCGTTTATCTTTATAGTTACGAATATGTGAATTCGATAAATCGGTAAGCGCAACGATTTAGGTAAATGAAGCTTGGCACGTATTCAACTAATACTGTAGATTTTCAAGCTATTTTGGAATCAATCAATGAGAAACCAGTCGGAGTGGTCTCCCCCAAACTTTCTCGCATGCTATCTAATAAACTTGTCTTGCCAAAAAACGCCCTGCATGGCATTGACGCTCAATAATTACGAAATATTAAACTTTGGAATGAATTTAACATTTTTACTGAATCTATTGGGTCATCTTCGGCGAGTTATTTGGCGATTAATCCCAGGAATGCATTGATAAAATCCAAAAGTCGAACACGTTTAGACACGTTTTTCTCAACTAATTAAAATAAATATTTGATACAAAACTACATTTGTAATTGCAAATACCATACCAAATATTTAAGGCATTGTTTTTTTTTTTTTTTTTTTTTTTTTTGAATTATCGCATTTGCATGTTTCTGTAAGTACAAACCGACAGACAGTCATTTCGCTCAAAATTTGACAGGTGTCTAAGCTAGTGATTTTAAATCTGCGTATCGAATCTTAACTGTCTAGCTCTCTCCGTTATGTAGTTATCGTGTCAATTTATTTTCGAACAGATAGACAGATAAACTTCCTGTGAAAAAAATTTTACTCAAAATTTGAATAAAATCTGCAAATTTGTTTTAATGACCGTATACCAAATTTCAACAGTCTAGCTCAAAGTTATCTTCGTTGAGTTATCTTCGTCACGGGTGGACATTTTCCAAAAATGTATTTTTCGAACTCAGAGAGGTCTAAAACATGGAGAATTTTTAAAATCTTGAGTTCGAATTTTTTGAGGATTACTATACTCCGTATCTCTAGATTACGTATACGAGAAAATAAAAAAAGACCTAAAACTTATAACTTATCATTTTCATTTTATTTTGAAATATCAAACACGCCAGATGCTCCAGTTGGTGTGAATCAGATATTACATAATTGAAAGAAAAATGAACCTAAAGGATTTCAACACTATGAAAGCTCCAATGTCATCATGTTGAATAATCCAATGAAATAAGTTATCGAAATAAAAGAAAATACAAATGCAAAAAATACAAGCGAAAGCATAGACGTTTGTCTAACTCCCTGTAACTTCATCCAAAAAAACATCTTTTCATTTTTAGTTGTATGCTGTGCAGAGATGTTCCACTAGAAGCAACAAATGAGGTATATCAAAATCAAATTGGAACAATACATTTATTTTGCATCACGTGATCAGAAATTGACTCCATTGACGTAATAAATCATGAACAAAAAAAGGGAGGCACATGCATAGTTTTGTTAAACTCGATCAATCAAGAACACTAAGTCTTATAAAATCAATTGAATGTAGTTGTGTTATAAGGACACATCTCCAAACCTTGAGATATACTTTCATTCTCACAAAATAATGAATGAAAATTCGCTTCCGATTACTGAATACAAACAATCATTCGGGAAAGGAATTACCTTGATTTTGCAAATAGTACACACAAATTAAGATATATTTTCTAATAGCCTATTAGAAATCTATAAAATGTTGTGTGGCTTTCGATTTTAATATTGCATTCCTTAATAAACTGCAGTATTAAATTTATGCAATTCAAATAAGATAATTATTTAAAGATATCCATGTTTTTAGTTGTTCATAGATGTTATTTTCTTTGGAACAAATAAATTACAAAAAAAAATTATTTTAGTCACCGGTTTATTAAAAAATAAAAACGTTATTATTGATGAGAAAATGAAAAAACGATATACTATATTATACCATACTATACTATACGATTATATTATATTATCTGAGGTATTAACACTAATCCTGATTCAGCAATTATTGTCTGAACAATGAACATTAATGCAGTTTCAGTTGGAAAAATACTTTAAATGAAGAATTATGTTTTGTGTTGATTCAGACAATAAATACCTACTGAACAAATTATGAAAGATAAATTTTGTGAATTATGAAAGATAATTTTATATAATTCCCGAGTGTTAGTTTTATTTTTATTTTTTATTGAGAATCTAACATTTCGAATAAAAATTAATGTTCCACTCGTTTGAGAACAATATTGATCAAATTACATAGGTTAAAAGTATTTGTTATACTATAAATATTTAAAAAGCACAAATTCTTCATACGAATCAGATTTTATGCCTAAATAGAATAGAAAATCACAGTATTCAGACGTCACAGATAGATAGAGTTAGTTGTTCCGTAGCGTTCCTAAATTATTTCTAAAAATTAACGGGTACATTAAGAGCAAAACATAATGAAGAAATTCGCAGGACACTATCGGAACTTCTCACAAAAAGTATTCTGTTATTGTACCGCAACCCTAAACCACATATCATTTCGGTTACATCAATTTGGTGCACGTTTTCAATGGAATTGAAGTATTCTTCCTGCAGCCCATACCTCATACCAAGTGACTTCCCTCTCTACAGATCATTAATGCTGTCTATAAAGACAGACTTATTAAGTTGTCGTTTCAGAACCGATGTCGAAGTTCAGGAAGCCATCATCATGTGGTTCAATAGTCTGGATCCTGATTTCTTCTCTACCAAATTCGTTTAGTTAGTTTATTGATGGAACTATGATGAATACCATAAAATTCACCATGATCGTTGAAACATAGTAAATAAAGGATACATATCATTTTCCCACCATAAGTGGAAAAATAATATGTATTCTATTTTTCTCTATCTCTTTAATCTCCACAATATTTTTTTTTCTTTCTGAGGACATTTTCCTTATTTTTTTTAATTCCTTCTCTTATAAAATTTTGAACATAGCTATTTAAATTTTGGATCATTTAATTGGCTACTTCCGGAAAGATTATCCAATCAACGGAATCCATTTTCTTGCTTGTTGATTTATCTAAAATAATGAAATTCGAAGTTTCATAATTCGTTCAGTTTTGCTCCTAATAGAATATAGTTGTTTTTGTTTAAGATGTTAATGTGCTGAGAATATTTTGCTAATACATCCGGGTGACTATAAAAATTGAAATTTCGTTAATTTTTTAACAGTACATTTATTATCTTGAATTTTCAATATCATTTGTTAAAAAAAATTGTTTGCTCTTTTCAGTTTTACGTTTATCTTATGAACAAGAATCCATCCCAATACTTATCATTAATAATTGTATTTATTAATTATAAAATGTCAAACTGTTTGGATTCTGAATATTGTTTATAAAAACTGTTTGTTCTTTTTTTTATTTTTTTTATTGGATTACACAATTCTTATTAATTAGCATTCCTTTGATACAATAACTTTGAAATATAGTTCAAAGAAATTATTTCCCTTTTTGTCAGGAATAGCGTACTTTTCCAACTGTGTTCAAAGTTCCAAAATTTCTCCACTGCTTCAGAATTTTTTTGCTTGATAATACCACCATTATCACAAAATATTTCAATTGATATTAAGTCATCAAAACAAAAACAAAAAATGCCCGAGTTTGAATTGCAGTCTTTGCCTGTAGATTTGAATTAACCCCAATAAATGCATTTACCATTCCTCAGATTTACAACATACTTCTTCAAAAACTTCCTACTTATGATCTGACAGTTATCGGCTCCAAGTAACGTCTTCGCGCCATCATCGGTCACACTTACGTAAGTTTCCCAGCTTTTAACAGAAGATCAACGAACTGTCTCATATTTTGTATATATGAGCGGATTAATGACGTGATTTTTTCAATTTTTCAAAATACGTGCTACGTTATACATGATGTAAACACTTTTGATTACTTGATTTTTGATACGAAGTATTTAAACAGAAAGTATTATAATAAAAAAAGTTCGAGATATTGACGAATCTCCATGCTTCAGATCTTCTTGAGTCCAGAAAAGGCTTTTTTAACATTATATTCGAATATCTATCTATGAAAACACTCTTACAGTCGCTTTAGGCTAGACGAAGGAAAATTGGTATAAGATCTGTATTTCAAATTTCTAGATTTCTATCAAACTTTGAAGGAAATTCATTCAAAGGAATTCTGTCTGTCCAGTTGTCCGAATATAAGTTAACACGATAACTGAGAAACGAAAAGAGCTAGATGAATAAAATTTGATATAAGAATTAAACTTCTAAAATGTAGATTTGTGTCTAATTTAGCATAAAATCAGTTGAAAATTTGACCATCTGACTGCCTATACTTTCACAAACATAAAAAAAAAGTAATAACTGAAAGGCATAACGATTTAAATATATGAAATTTAATATCTGATTCTGTGCCTAAAATTGCATTTCTGAGTCTAATTTTGGTTTTAATCAGAAAAAAAAAAGGTGCTCGTATACACATTCGATTTTCTAGTGTTTTTATATCCCACTGTATCACATCACAACTATTAATCACCACATAAAAATCGCTAAAGGTCATATTTTAATAGCCTTTTTTATAACTATTGATCGTCAGTGGCATTCGTTTAATAAAACACAATTACATTTATTAGAGAATATGAGAAAAGTTTTGAGAATCTACTCCCGCTGGTTTTTTAAACTCCAATCTAGAATATACCATTCATATTTTTCTTTTGCAATAGAGATATTAATATTATAAGGTTAATAGGCTGCAGTACTGTCTACTATTTCCAGTATGTGCGATTAAAAATCTTGCAAGGCGCTCCACAAGGTAAATCAGCTGACTTTCAGCCACTAAATTAGGGGGGTGGGGGCGTAGCTACTCTTAGTTTGTGTATACCATATTTTTAGGTATATCTAATTTTTTCATAGTTTTAATAACTATGCACATTGCAATGGTAATATGTGCACATTATCATTGCTGTAATTGAGAATAAATTCTTAAGAATAATATAAAGATTAACCGCCTTCGATGACTAGCTGTTTACCGACAATATTACTAATATTAATCTAATCGTGTCAACCAGTTTTGATAATCTTAATCATCCAAACAAAAAAATATTATATATACTAAATTTAAACAATAAATGTATAACAATGTGACAATTTGGCAATATTTGCAAACCGACAAGATATCAATTGACAATGGTTAAGGTTCAGGCTTTGCTAGAAAGCTTTTTTTCCAAGACACTACTCGAATTTTAGGACAGTGGAGCAAAAGACCGACGAAGGTATGTCTAGACATGTTGAAGATTTTTTTTTCTAAGGCATTGCCCGAATTTTAGAATAGGGAGAGCAAAAGACCGACGAAGGTATGTCTAGACATCTTGAAGGGTTTTTTTTTTCCAAGGCATTTCTCGAATTTTAGGACAGTCAGAGCAAAAGACCGACGAAGGTATATTTAGATATCAAGAATTTTTTTATGAAATAAAAATTATTGAAATCGATACAGTTATTAAGATTGTGGAACTCTGTTGCGGTTTTTCTTTATAGAAAATGAAAATTAAGTAATGTTTTCAAAACTACTATCAAAAATAGAAAGAACAGTGATACCGTATACAGAATTGATCATGAAAGTCTTTGAGTAGCAACAATAATAGAAGAATGTGAATCATTGGTTACGGTTTGGGAATTGATATTTTGATTTTTCTAGTTAATGTTAAATACAAGGAAAAGATAAATCAGTCCTAAAATATAATCATCCTAACATGCTTCAGCTTCAATTTTACAATATTTTTTAGTCTGCTGGATGATAATTAAAATGTTAAAAGGGAAGGTGTTTAAGCATATTTCCTGTGTAAAAATTATATTTTAGGTCGCAGCCAAATTATGTAAACATTCATCCTGAATATGCTATTTCAGTTCCAAAAGAAAGAAAAATCGTTCACATTTTAGCCGATATGGGGAAAGTTGTACTGCTGTACATTTCTGTGCGATAACCCAGCCTAGCCAAAAGCCATGCGGGAAACTTGATGGGACCGCCAAAGAGCAACCCCTCCTAGCACGAAGGAAGAAACTCGCTTGATGACATTGGACCCTTGCAAACAATAAAGAACCCTCTAAAGAAAACACAGATTGGTACAGAAAAGAATAGAGAGAAAAAAAACATTACATTTTACATTACATATTAAGTTGCGAAACATTAAAAAGCATAAAATACATTAAATGAGCGTTAACTTTTTTACATTAAGAGAGAGCTAAATATACAAAAGATTTGATAAAATGTCCCTCATAGAAGATTTAATGACTGGAATTTTTATGAGTTCTTCGACTTGGAAAGACATTCAGTTTCTTGGCCATCTATCTGGTGTTCTCGCCTTAGTGCACAGGTTTTGATCACGTGATTTATAGAACCTTCTTCGGTGCCACACTGACAAGTCTATCTTTGGTCAAAGAAACGACATTTGTACAAATTATTTTGTTCCTTTTTGAAAAAGTGCGGGCAACAATTTTTTTTTCAAGAGAAAAGAGAAAGTCATAAAAGTGCACGATCGCTATTGCAATCACGTATATCTGTTGCTTCTATTCAAATTGCAATCACAATTTTTTCAGTTGTCGGCACTCCAGTTGGTCTGAGGCCCCTTCATTGCGGAAATATCAAATCTTCTAAATAAGAAATTATCTAGGAGCCTCACAAGGTCATGGCGGCCTGGTGGAAAGGCCTCTGCTTCAGAGCCGGAGGGCTTCAGGTTCCTGCTTCCGCCAACGAATCGTCGTGTAAGTGGACCTGGTGCACGTTGAATCTGTCGGCGATAAACGTCTTCCAACTGGTATAGCATGGAAGCTTGGGGAGAGGGGTGCCAGCTCAGGTGTCGTCATTGTCATCTAAATGAGGTACAAACTGACGAGGTCCATTCTAAAATAGCCCTATTGTTTCTTTAAAAACGGGAAATTAATTTAATTTAACTGAACCAGAAGACCTCTCAACTTCAAGGGGTGATTTTTTTTTTATTTTTTTTTTTGCTCTAAAAATTTACCAATGCTTCGATTTTTTTCCCATTTATTGGCTGTATTTCTAGGATAATCAAAATCTGTGCTGCCATGTGATTTACGAGACCCATATATTAGTACACATTCAAATTAAAGTCAAGTATTGTTTGCATTTCTAAACATCATTCTTAGCATTTCATTTTTCATCAATTCAAATTTGCTTGCAGATCAGTATGGTCTAATTTATTTTGTTGGTTGACTGAGTCTGATTACCTAGAATGAGTTAAAAAAACTTTAAATTTTTTTTTACCCTTTTATATAAAATTTCTTTAAATTTTAATATTTGTATAAACGAAACATTAAGACCAATTTCCTTTAAGGTGAAATACAATTAAATATGTTATCACTGTTTTTTTTCTATTTGTTAGATAACAACTGCTTGTGTCGATCTTCAATCAAATTAATGAAAGATATCTGTTTTGGGAAGTTTGCAAGGAATATAACGAATTAACGTTTTTAACGAATTTTTAATTAGCAGACTAGGCAGTTGCCTAGAACCGCAGAAGAGAGAAGGGGCAGCAAACAGTCATAAAAAATTGTTATTAACCAAATTGACAAATAAATTTGAAAAAAAAACGTAAATTTTGTGAATTATAAAATCATATGAAAATAATATTTTTTCCATTTCAAATTGTTAAGGTTTCCATCTGTTTCATTTTGTCCACATTATTATTATAGCAATTATAAACATCGAGCGTCTACTTATAAATAAAATTTTGTACAAATACTAGTTTAGTATATAACAGTCTTAGTAAATAAATCAATTTCATTTCCTAAATTTTCTAAAATAAAAAATTGATATCAAAAAATAATCATCGTGTTGATTTAGCTAAAAATGAGTTGAAATATTTATTGAATTGACTAAATTATTAAAAAAGAGCCTCATAGTATAGACTGAATAGGTAACTAAGTAAGAGGCTGCCACTAAGTAAAAGAAAAAGAGTCCCGCAATTTTCCTGACCTTAAAGATCTTAATCCTTCTATAAACATTGGCTACATTAGACTGCAAAAATTCTAACCATCGAAGTGCAGAATCATCCGTCGAATGTTTAGAAGGACTTTTTGAAGCATTTTACCTGCCGAAATTAGAGCAATTAGAAATTTTGCTAGTTCTAAGGTAGAAGAATTTTACGAGTAAAGATCGATGGTAAAGTTAGTGTCACAGCTACTAAAATTATAATTTAATGAAAAATTGCTTCGTGTGCAATTAATTATTTAGATAAAAAAAATTCAGATAGTTTTGAGAAAATTATTGGCACGATTTCCCCAATATTGTCCAAAATATGAACTTTTTTTCTTCTTATGAATCGAAATCATTTATTCATGAATGTGTGTCTACAAAATGTAGACATACAAATTTGTATGTCAGCTCAAATGTAAATATTCTATTTATGCATACATAATACATACATAGAATGTATGCATTATTTTAATTGGTTCGTTTCTATAATTGTTGCGTATGAGATTCTTAAACTCTCCTGTTAAATTTGAATCGCGCTGCACTTTAAAGGCATTCATTCAAAAATCCTCCTTATAAAAATTTTGATGTTACAAGTTTCTTTGTGTTTCCTAATTTATTTAAAATTCGTAACCAAGAAAATTATAATTTTTTAATATAAGTAAATACTGCCTCTTTCCTGCAATCAAAAAAAATTCGTTCTTAATTATTTAGTAGATTTTATTTAAATTCACAATAATTCTAAATAAAATGTACCAGATTTTTCTTCATAAGCTATATATTCTTTGTTTGCATAATTAATAAGATATGTAGCGAAAAACAATAGATTTTTTATTGCATATGTTTCTATCACTTGCATTTTCCTTTTGTTTCAAGCAACTACAACAATATGTAAATGACTAAATATAGGAACGTGAAAATGATGAAACTCTGAAAGAAAGGGTTATCTTCCACTGTACCAAAATACGCAGAACGATAAAAGAACTTTATCATGATATTGTTCTTTTAAAACTGATAAGCTGATGCTAAGTAGATAGTTTTAAACTTACTCATAAATTAGAGTATGTCACTTTATAATTAATTAATTGTTCCATTCAAATTTATAATTAAAATTATTATATATATAATTATAATTTATAATTATATATATAATTTATAATTAATTCTTTATGATTAATTGTTCCATTCAAAAACTTTGGAAAACTTTTAACAGATGATTATTTTTAATTCAACAAACATATCACAAGAAAAAAAAATGGAATTTTGATGATTCTATAAAAAAGAATAAATGTCATGCAAGAAATATTAACAACACATTCACTATCATTTCTAATATTGAAAAATTTAGTGTTTTGTATATGTGTTTATACAAAAAGAAACTATTAATTTTGAAGACTTTCAATCATAAAAATATTGAGGATTGCAAATAATTTTTTTCACAAAATGATCATTAAATATAAAATTGTTATATGTTGTCATCATATAATCATGATTAAAAGAATTTTTTTGTAAATAAAATCTAATACTAAACTAACGAGGCGGTTATTTTAACTTTCTCACATATTTCCACAGTTATGAAGTGTTTTTGCGTTACCATCATCGTGTAGAATTAAAAAAAAAATAGAGTAAAATTCTAAAGCTTTGGAATTCAAAAACGGAAAGCAAAATACTAAAGCTTTTGCTTCATCAACTGTCTTATTAGATGAGTCCTTTTATTAGGCTATATGAGCTCAAGTTTCTGGATATTTTTCGACAAATAAATTCTAAAAATTCTTTAATTCTTCTTGGTCGTAAGCCAAATATGTAGACAACACCATTCGATTACTGCTCAAATTTGAAAAGCCTTCAGTCCTCTTACATAGTAATAAACCAAAGAATTTCACTAATAAACCAAAGAATTTCTACAACCATGATTGATTATCACTTGTGAATCAAACTATAAATATTTTTAATATTTATGTTTGTTTTTAAATTAAAACAGTCAAATTAGAAGACAGAAATCATTGAACATACTTAAGTACCTCAAGTGTCCTACCACTTCTTATATAAATGCAAATAATAAATGTCCGCAATAGAATGTGGTTCCTAATTAGATTTGAAATAAATTCTAAATTTTAAAGGTTAATTCAACATAAAAGGGTCGTTTGTGACACGACTTTCAAAATCCTAAACTGTGCATTTAAAATCAAATTTCTTTTTTTTAAATTAATTAGTTAGTTAAATTGATAAACAAATTAATTAAATCGAATAAGACATTCATAAATGTATTTCTTTGTAATTAAGGAAAATGTAAATGCTTTCAAATCATTGTGCCTTGAAACCATTGCGCTTTGGAAAATCAAAATGCCTTCATTTTGTTTCAAAAAATTAAAAATATAATTATATCTATAATCCATTATCTACAATATGGGCAAGGAGTTAGAATATTTTACTTACATTAACATCTTATATTAAAATAACACTAGGGCTTTGGGATAACCAAGTAATTTTGAACTTGATGATCAGGGCACTAATCGAGCAGGCAACTTCTCATCCTTCCTTAGACACTTCTCTATATCCATAACGCAACAAAGAGAAGACGTTTGAACATCTTCTATATAGAGAAATAAGAAAAGATTTAATTACTCATTGGGCACTTTTCTCTAATTTTTAAAAATGAAATGCCATATTTCTTCACTGAACGCTAAAAATAAAAATGAAATTTAATTTAAAATTCGTTCAAAACCAAGCGATTCATCTAAGACGAAGGTGCAATGAAATTTTCTTCTCAAAATTAGTGTCGTTTGAAATGATCTGAGGGGAAGACAGCTATTTTTTAGGGCAGAATCACTAAAGAGGCTGAATGTTGAATTGATTTGAAGAAAGAAAAAAAAAGAGATAGAAATGCCTCAGTATTTAAATAAAAACAATATATTTATAATTTGAAGAATCATACTCATATTAAGGATAAATCTGAATAGTGTTGATTTGCCCCCCAAAATTTCTGTAAAAAAGAACAAAAGCTATTAATAAACTGAAATTTACTTAATATACTGCCCAAAGAAGGTGACACTTTTTTGGCCTGCGTTTTAAGCAGACAAAATTAATTATATCTCAAGAACTACTGAGGATTTAGGAGTGAAATTTTATGTACATGCATAAAAAGGCCTGGTGGATTGATTTATTGTCGATTTCCTTATTGGAAAAATTTCCAGATAGAAGTAAATTAACTATTTTAATTAATTAATAATTTTTTAATTAGAATAAACCTGTCGCTTCAAGTCATTTCCATTTATACTAATTTTATGACGATGTAATTATAAATAACAGCATCACAGAAATGTTCCTATTTTGTAGTTGACTATTTTATATTAAGCATATAAGGATTAGAAATGTGACTTAAAATAAATTTTATGGAGAGGAAAGGTAGTAATAAGGAGTTTTCAACAACAATCATGCATTTATAGATCGAAAAGATTTGAGACAATTAAATTGATATACAATTAACTTCTGAAAAATTTTCACAGTTTCATTCAAGATGGTGAATTCATTTCTGAGAAAAGAATAATTTAAGTCATATATAGTGAATCTCAAAAGTGTTCATACACCTTTAAAATGTGAAAAAAAAACTCTGTAGCCTGGAATTCGAATATGAAATCTAGTGATTTCTGGTTTGTTCTCCATGTGATTCTGAAAAGGAATCAATTTAATTTCATATTTGAATACAAATGAAAATGCAAGAAGAGGAGATAAAGGGTTAGATAAAGGGATCATACATCGGAAAATTCCCAAATAAATTCGTTAAATTTTTTTTTTTGTCAATCATTTTTGGGGGCATTTTGGTGACATTTTAAAAATCACCTGGCTTTAATTTTTGGAGGCTTATTTCTCAAAATTGTATTTGCCATTTTGAAATAGCTTACAATTGTAAGAAAAACGAGCAGAATTCGAAAAGTTCTTATTATCCACCATTTTTCCACCAAAGAAGAAGAAAATTGAATTAAAAATAAAATATGAAAAGTTGTCAACTAAAATTAATTCAATATTAAGAGATATTTATGGTTGAAAAATATGCTAAAAATCCACTGAGTACTGCGACGATTTTTACAAAATTTGCGAAAATATTTTCTGCTTTAGTTTCGTTTAAAAGTATTCGACGAGTGCTGAGATCAGGTGGATTGCGTGGAAATTTAGGTTGGAAAAAGCTTTTTCTTTATGCAAAAAAAAAAAAAAAGAAAAAAGAAAAAAAGAAAAAGAAAGGAGGGGAGGTGAAGCAAAAGAAAAAAAATTCGGTTTTTCTTCGCAAAATGAATGATAAATAAGTTCGAAAAGTTTTCAAATCATGTCTTATTTTCGGGTGAAAGCAAATTCAAATTTTTGGTTTTAACAGGCTTATAATTATATTAAAAAGGAAGAATGATGAACTTAATCCAAAGAACTTAACTGAAATAATAAAGCATGGCTGTTGAAATTTGTGTGGGATACATTACAGCATCAGGATTAGAAAATTTGGTATTTATGATGCAATAATTAATACTGCTTTTTATTTAAATGTTTTAAAAGACAATTTAAAATTATCAGCCCAACATTCGGGTAGTAGAAACAAAGTTTTTCTTTCTTTCTTTTAATTAGGATTGCACTCTTACGTTTATTGCTTTCAATGTTCGAATGTGTATCTCTATTAATCATTCACGAAATCTGAATCAGATTTGACGCAATAGAACATATTCAGAGTGAGTTCAAATGGAGATATTATGACAATATTTGGTGCTAATATGTTATATTGTTGAAATATTTAATGAATAAATTTTGTTAATAAACAATTACAGACATTTTTTTTTAAATTCTCATCCTGAAATATTAATTTTTAATAATGGATAGAGCAATATTTCATTAAAATTCAAAGGTATAATAATACTTTTTTGAAACCTTTGTAAAACATTTTTATAGAAGATAGAACTTTCTCAAAATATTCACCCCCCCAAAAAAAACCTTTTATGCGAAGTAAAATTGTCCCAGTCGTAAGGCATTATAAAAGACTGTCACTATTTTAATACAATTTTGTTTCATGTGTTAAAATTATTGTTTATTTATCGAAGAAATGTGAATGACTTCTTGTTGGCGATTCCTTAAAAAGCATCTAAAAAGCTCGAATTTGTTCATATTATGATTTGAAGTGTTTTGGGTACCTTTCTAGGTGCAGCATGTGAAACACCAGTTGTTGTCAGTTTTTATCTATAGTCTTGTTGGTTTCTTATAGCTTTCTGTATAGTCTTGTACCACAAAATGAGTATAAAGATCGTTTATTTCAGAGATTCAGAAACATCCTAGCATAAAAAGCTCGGAGAAGTAAAGATAATCTTAATAATACTGTAGAACTAATCAAATTTTACATTATTCCTTTAATATTCACCTTCAAATCATTCTTAGATATTTTTTTTTTTTTTTACATCAAGCAGAAGGGAAAAAAAATCAGAAACTGAAACTGAAATCAAAACCAACTATGTTTTAGTTTGCAGGAACTTCATAGTAAATCCCTGTGTTTTATTATTCTAAATTATTGCTCGAGTTCATTGATAAAGAAGCTATTTTGTTCAATAAATATTTTGAAATGCGAACTTAATCTGCTTGCTATTATATATATAAATATAATCGTGTTTCATGAATTTGAGAAAAGTGTGTCAAGAATATTGATTTGTTTAATGTCACTTAGTAATAAAACTACTCAGCAGCAGTTTTGTTGACACAATTGGCGTTTCCTAGAGTGATAAATTTAGCACGATTTGGCAAGCGCCAAATTGAATGAAAAATATGTCACAAGATTACTAAGGTGTTTTTTTAATATTTTAATTCCTAAATATTGATACATTTTTAACGATTTTAGAAGTATTTATCGAAATTTAATTTTTCAAAACCTTTATATTCCGTTTAAATAAAATGTGATCACTTTATTTTGGCGATGTTTCTGAATTTAACTGCTTCGCCAAATTGTAATTTCGCCTCAGACAACTTCATATGTTATGTTAGTCCCTTGGCACTGACTGGTACACAAACGTGTTTTCGTTCAGATCCGAAGTATACAATTCAATAGAACGCCTCCTCATTCATTTTGGAGTACTAAATTCTCGGATTTTTGATATTGGATATCGCAATAAATTTGTTGCCGACTGTTGAATTTTAAGGTGAGTAAATTAGAACAGTGATGAAAGAGCGAAGAATATATTTCGAATTTACGTATTCTAATCCGATTAATTTATAATTGTCTTCCTGAAGTTCAAGATTTCAACTGGATTATTCTGTTTATCATAATAAAGGATTATCATAAAACCGACAAAATTATTTGTACTTGTCAACATTTTTGTATACTTCGTTGGTAATTGTATATTTCGTATTATTAAAGAGAGATAGCAATTTTATATCGAAGATTCTTGCAACTGAATTGTAAATTTTTAATTTACTTAAGTATGCCAAAAGTAATTTTTGCTCATTACAATATTTTAACATCAAGTTATTAATAATTTTTGATACTGAAAGTGGCGTTTCTAAACTTTGAACAAGTGATAAACTCATTTCAGATGTCATGCAGAAATTTTCTTTATATAAATTGATTATAAATATAAATTACTGGATGCAAAATTCATTAAAAAATCATATTAAGAATAAGAAAAGAGAAATTGCATTTATAGTTTGTATTTAAAATTAATGTTGCAACAGATGGAAAATAATAAACAGAAAACAATCCTTGAATGTAATTGCAGTTATAATTTGGTATTAAAATTTTTTTTTAGAGATACTTGTTTGTGAGGTACTTCACTAAGTTCTGCAAACATTTAATGTTAATCTTGTCTCTTAATATAATCAGTAATGTACAAAAGTGTCATGTTAATCTGTTATTGCAAAGGCATCCTGGTTAAAAAATAAGCAATTGGAATTTAAATTCAGTAACAGAATTTATATTATATTAAGTTACTATATAATAAATTTAATCCTAAGAAGCATTTAAATTAAACTTATATGAAGATTTTTGTGCCACTTTTATAATATCTTTATTATTTAATCAATAATTCTTAAGTAATTTAAAAATCTACACATTTTTCTTCTTAATTTCCATAAAAATGTAATATAACAATTTTTTTTATAAAATTTTTATTAGAATATAATGCAAGTTCAGAATTTATAAAATTATTATTTATTTAGTAATTTTTATATTTTCTATAATTAATATGAAACAAAGTAATCATTCTAGTACAAAAGTTGTATTTTAAGCTCAAAAATCTAAATTATCTTGAAAATAAATTAAAAATCTTGAAAAAATTCTTAGTGCAATTAATGAAACCATTGATACAATTTAATCTGTAATGCAACAACATATTATTTTGTATTATGTTTATACCTAAGCGAATTATGATTTGCCTTATAATAAAAAATTTTTAGGTAAATAAAATTGAAAAATGCATATATTCCTTTCTTTTTTGCAAAATCTTTAGACTGTGAAAATTTGAAAGTTTACAGTTTTAAAATTATTTTTATACTTTTTTCATCTTTTGTCAGTTTAAATTCATATGGGTATAAATGTTGGTTTATATCCATGTTTTAAAAAATAAGATTTTGGAATTTCAATTAGGATTAAATAATTATATTCATATTATTACTTTTTGTTATTGTTGTTTAAATAAGCTATAAATATTCATCATAGAATTTAAGGATTTATTACAGGATGTCATTGGGACAATTTATTTACATATTATAAACATTTCTGTATGATGACAATTTATGCAGATTTTCTTTAATTATTAAAATAATTTCTTAACTTTTCTAATAATTGTTAATAGTTTATTTTGCAAAGTAAGGAATAATTAAATGATTTTGACAAAAAAAAAAATTAAATTTATTTTTTTACTGCTGTTAGGTATGCTTGTGATATTTTTCCATAACTGGTTTTGCTGAGGAATATAACTCTTAATTTTTATAAATATATGGAGTATTATTATTCTGTCTTAAGTTTTGGAATTATGTGTCTCAGTTTTTATTAAAGGATACGTTTTTTGTTTTTTGTAAGTATTCACCAAATTTGAGTTTGTTATCTTTTTGTACTAGTAGTTATTCATGAAAATTATCACTAAGATTTAGTAAACTTCTATCCTAGGTCTTACTAATTAAAAAATGCTATTGAAGTTTACCTTGATTTGTTATATTAGAAAGTTAAAGCATGATTATAAGAATCTTAGAAAATATCTTAATAATTATTGAGATTAAATTATGCAGAAATCTATGTAATATTTTTACTTTAATTTGAAATGTACTTGTTTATGAACATACATTTATACTGTGATTATAAAGAATATATTAGGAACATTAAAAAGAAAAAACATGCAAGAGACTTTAAAGAAATAAGTTAAATATCATTAATTAAATCATATTTTTTTAGAAATCTAAACTGTTTTTAATCATGACAATATAAATAATATTTTCATCACATTGATCTCCCATCTGTAGCTAAAGTAAAATTTTGAAATTATTAATCAGTGTACAAAGAACAAAATACAAAAGCAATAAATAATTCTTTCTAAATTGATTATTTTAAAATTGAGGGAGGAGAAAATAAAGCATTGATTAATGTTAAGTAACAAAT
This sequence comes from Argiope aurantia, assembly GCA_026543865.1. Taxonomy (NCBI): domain Eukaryota; kingdom Metazoa; phylum Arthropoda; class Arachnida; order Araneae; family Araneidae; genus Argiope; species Argiope aurantia. Next base: position 800,906 of record JAPMOR010114994.1, on the reverse strand, counting down.
AATTGTATTTAGAATAATTATTTTGTAATTTTTATAAAAAAAATTATATGCAAGTAATTTTAAATTGGTTTTCAGCCTTTGAAATTCAAATTTGAAATAAATTTCTTAAAGAAGGTGCCATGAAAGTTTCATGACATTCAAATGAAAAACATAAGAAAAGACATACAAAAGAGAATTTTTTTGTTTTTGTTTTTGTTTGTTTTAGTGCCATGTTTATATAAAAAAAAAAGAAATTATGTACATCAGTGTATATTTCATTGCAAGTTTAATTAAACATTAAGGCCAAGAATCAAATTTATCTATCATGTAAATTTAATATTTTTTTTAATCCTCAAATCATTGTGTTTAATATGTTCTGTAATCTCGATAACTTCTGACTATAATAGTGTTATTGGTCCTTCATGAATAAAACTAAATTTTTTGGTTGATTTAAAGATTCTTGATTGTTTTGTCAGTTTCCTTAATTTATATCAATCTTGTGCATTTTATTTTAAAATGAATTGTATTATTTTTTGATTTAGCATTTTATTTATCATTCATAATTCCTTTATTATTATTAAAACAGTATTAGTCAGAATATGCTTCTCAATAGATTCTTGCTTTACTTAGGTATTATTTACTGTATAAATGTATTGCTTTAGTTGAGTTAAAATATTATTTAAGTATAATCCTAAATATATTATAAGTTGAAATACTTATCTTATTGAATTGAAATCTCTTATGTTTTACAGATATGCTTGTGTGAAAAATTCTCTTCTAGTTTTTCCAGTTACAGTGCCTAGAAATTTCTTTTTTCTTCTCCAAATTCAACCATGATTAAACAATCCAATCTATTAAAATGGGCTCAAAATAACAAGAATAATTCAAAAAATGGAAGTAAGTTTTCCACTGTCAGAAAATATGCATTTCTAAAAATCTAGAATTCCGTGAATGTATGAAAATAGAGATATAACAAGTATGTCAAACTTGCAGTTTGAAGTTAATATTGTTGTTGCCTAGTGCCTAATTTTAAATTAAAGATTTATAAAATATATAGTAATTATAATCTCTACTTTTTGCTGCATTAATAAAATTTGGATTGCATTTTTTTCCTTTTTTTTTTTTTTTTTTTTTTTTTTAGCTAACAAAAGCTGGATTCACCCACCAGATGCATTGCAGCATGGTCATGTTGCATATCTAGTCAAGGTAAAATTATATATATAATTTAGTGTAAATTTCTATTTAATGTGCGAGTATCTTGTTCTGTGAAACAAATGCATAATTTTATTTAGTATTTTCGTTTGTAACACTGCTGTGTTAGAATGATAAAATCCCTTAATATATCAGCAAATTATATCTAATATTGTGTTCCACTTTAAAAAAAATCCTTCTATCTCATTATAATGTGAGAATTATTTCTAATATCTTGAAATAAGTTCAAGAAAACAAACTATATAAAGTAGCATTCCAGCAAGGGGAGAAAAAAACCTACAACTCTGCAGTATTTAAAAGTTATAAGTAACAAAGGATTGCGGCTACTAATAGTTAACCTCTGTTTTATGAGTGTGGTGATTAAGATGCCAATTAAAAAAAGCATTTTGATATAGAAAGTTTTAAGTCATATGAAAACTCTTTTTGATTCTTTTCATTACACCTCTTCTAAAGACATAGTTTGTTCTTCTCAAATTGATTATAAATATAATCAGGATGTTTGTAATAATTAGTTTATTTTGATAGTTGACTAACTGCTTAATAATACATAATTTGACTTGGTTTGGAGGCTGAGGCAAAATTTTAGTAATAGAATTTGATCACTTGGAAGTTGAGAATGAAGCAGATCGCTGATTCAGCTTATTTTAAAGTTAAGGAATCAGAAGAGAAAATACTTTATAGCTAAACAAATTCTATTTTACAATTCTAACAGTAGCTTTGGATTATAGCTAAATACATTTCTTATTATCAGTAAAAAAGATAAATTTGTGCAAAAAATTTTCTTTTTGATCTAAATATCCATTTAGCTACTTTTTTTTTTATTCCAGTGAAAGAAGCATGAGGCTTATAAATTTACCATATCATAGCACTTTTAAAACTAATTTTAAAGTCGAATTTTTAGATTTCAAATGCTTAAAAGTTACATTTGTAGTTAATATTATATTATGTTTGAAAAAGATATCAATTACAATATGATGAATTATGTTATTATTTGTAGTATGTAATTATTTAACTGTAATAAGTTCTTACTTTATTATCACCTTGCTTTTCCTATTAATTCATGCACATAAGTTTGATTCAAAAAATTCTGATATTTTTTTTATTTCATCTTTTAGTTTCTAGGTAGTATTGAAGTTGATTCAGCCAAAGGTATTGATGTTGTGAAAGATGGAATCAGAAAATTAAAGGTTGTTATATATATATATATTAACAATTCTGTATTTCTTATTATATATAATTTTTATTCTGTAATACATCCTTATGATATTTAGTTTATTTTAAATTTCTACAAAATTATCTGAATGTACTTTTTTTTTTTTGATTTGGTACTTGATAGCCTTATTCTGCATTATCACCTTTTAGTTAAATTATTGTTTTATTTCCATCCATTGTTTTCTTAATTCAGCAATATATATATAATATAATGTTGATTTATCTTTTTTGGAATTCTGAACAGAAATTTTGACTTGCTGAAGAATCAAATGTTTCTTTTTCTTTATTCTTATAAAATGAATTTGTAGAACATTACAAATGCTACTATTTTCTTCATAAATTGCACTCTTTAATTTTGATATTTGAAATTCTTGTTTACTTACATTAAGGAATGAAACTTATGCGTTCAATAGAATCTCCAAGCATCTTATTTGAATTGGTTATACATTGTATGCAATTTTGGAAAAGTGTGGAAGATTCTTATTGAAAAGAGTTTTCTAACATTTTTTAAAAAATAAAATGAATAAGGAATTTCTATTTTTTTTTTTTTTTTTTAATGGAGATTTTTTTGTAGTAAGAGGGATTTTTTAACTGTGTATTCTTGGAAGACAGACAGAAATGTAATTTTGAATAGTTTTTCACTTGATTGTCCGTACTTAAATATTTCGGATTGTAATTTTTGATTTTAGAAATAATTATCATAAATGGTCATTAATTTGCATACTAGGATTTTTGTGTAGAATTAATTTTTGAAAGAACTAAAAATAGAAGAAAATTTTACGACTAACATGAATTGAAATTAATGTATTTGAATTCATTGAAAACTATTGTAGACTTTGTATTACTAATGATGATATAAGTATGTCTTTAAATGTTCATTATATTTCAAATCTCTTCATCTAAATTGTGTAGTGGAATGAAACTGCTTGAATTTTGATTTCTTGTTCAGAATCATGTTCTTCTACAGGTGTATAACTTTAGGAGTGAATGTAGCATTTAGGATTTTATCACTTTTGTAAAAAATTTATGAAGTGGTTCGATTTTGTTTTCTCTAGTATTTCCAGGCTATATTCTTTTTTTTTTTTTTAATCTTTTTAATAGTTTCATTTCAAATATATGTCATAAGGACCTTAATGAAATTTGATTGCTACTCCTAAATTAAATTGAAATTCAGAATTAGCTTTTTCTTATTTGATCTCACAATTAGAGATTTTTCTAGATAATTGAATATATATTTCTTTAAATTATTATTTGTGTTTTGTGATGTTCTGTAAAGAAGAAACTGGAACTTAATTAAATATGAAAAATTGTAAAGATAACGTAAAAACAAAAAAAGAATTTTATATTTCAGAAAAACAAATTAACACAGCTTTGTAAAATTACTATTTATATCACATGAAAGAGTGTGAGGTTATATGATTTTGAATGTTTATAAAATTGAGTCCAGAATTTTTAAAATCGTAACTTGATGTATTGACATAATTTTATGAATTTCTGCTGTGCTTCATCTATTTTATTTTCTTTAGCTCCTTTAAATGTGTATCATTTGTATTCTTCCCTTCCCCTCCCCCTCTTTTTTTATATGTATACTATATAAAATCCAAATTGAAAACTAATGGGAAAAGATGGGCCTCTACAAAGCAACCCATTCAATAGAAAAGCACCAAAGTCTGCTAAAAGGCAAAAAGAAAGTCATTTGTTCTTTGCTCAGATCCTTTGAAATGCCAAACTATAGAATTAAATATTAGATAAGAAGTAAATTTAGAGAATTAAAAAAATAGTTAAAAAATGAAGGGAACATAAAACAATATAGAATGTGAGAAAAAATATAATTTCTATTGTTATTAATGAGTGTAGTTCTTTAATCAATAGTTTCTCAACAATCAAGAGGGAAGAGTTTCTAATAAGTTGCAATTTCAGTAAGATTTTATTTCTGTTGAGTCAGAAGGCCACTATTCATGTTGATTATTCTAAAAATCATGTTCTTTGATAATGTGTGGAATTGTATCTGCTGCTTCTCCACAGCAACACTTTTATCTTGGACAAAAAAAATCTGGTCTGGTGAATCTTAAAGTTCCATAGACCATTGAATAGTTGAAGTAAAAAATTCATTTGGTTGTGATCTTTTTAGTACTACATTATCAAAAAGTTTTTTTTCCCCAACTCCTTTTTTGGATTTTTGTCATATATTTTGCTTTTATCATTTTCATCTTGTCTTCATTTGTAACTTGAACATATAATCTATTGAAATTAATACCAATTAAATTTTTTGTAACAATTTTTGCTAGAATGTCTGCTTTTTAACTTCCATGTAATCCCATATAAATTTTTATACAGATGTACTCCTCATTTTCATAAATTTTACTTATGACAATGCTGTCAGTTGGTGATACAAGTTTGTTTATAGTTTTAAATAATTGATCTTGCTCCACTAGAAGATATGACATTATCACTAGTTACTTGCACTCTTTACTCTGTAATGAATTTCTTGTAACTGGTTTATAACTGCACTATTATGAAACTGAGTTCTTTTCAAAAATCTGTAAATATCAAAATATAATTTTAAAATAAAATCATCAGTCATCATATTCATTATCTATTATCACACATACAGTAGCTTGCAGAATATTCTAATAATAGTAAACTTGGGAACAGATTACTTATTATACTTACTTAATACTTTCAACTTCTGCTAATTTAACTTTTTGTAGACACCAATATAATAATCTAGATCTAGAAATGATATCGATGAGCGGTTTTTCATTTTATTTTTAAAGTCTTTGGTATGACATAAAATGGTAAAAGATATTGTAGCAATTAAAGAAATATGCAACGATCTAAGAAAGGCATTAATTATTCTTACAAATTCAAAATGTTTGTTGCTGTTGTTGAAAGTAACAAGTAGTTGTAATTCTATTATTGGAATATTCTGAAAGCTATTATATGTGTTATAAAATCATATGAATATGATGAAGCTTAATATTACATTCTAGTATTTACAGATTTTTGTAAAACTATTGTAGTTTGTAAAAGTGTGGGTTGCTATTGACACTTCTTTTATTCTTTGAAAATTGTTATGCACCTATTGAGTACTTGTATAGCTACATTTAAAAATGTTCTATATGCTTTTTCTACTGACAGAGGAGGCATACTTTGAATGTGTAATAGTTTGTTAATGTTTGACAAGTCCTTGAACTAAATTTCTTTGCCATAAAACATGATTTTCTCCATAACAGTCAAATAGATTTTATCTAATGATTTATGATCAAAGTCCATAAATTACTCTTGAAATCTTATGCAATTTTTCATAAAATTACTTTTTTTAAATTTTAAGTGAAGAAGAAATGTTTAGAATCAGAAATGGAACCTAAATATTTTAAATTATTACTCAATTCTTGAATATGAAATGTCTTTTTATTTTTAAATATGATAAATTTTGATTTATTCTGACTAGTATAATCAAATATATTCTGTAACCCAAAACTTTATTGCATGTAGTTTTACATCATCTATGCATTGGATTTTTTTATTGTCATCTAAAAAGTGTGACAGAAATGAAAATGTCAGCCTGCACTCAAGCTTGGACTTTTTTTAATAACTCATTACAGATTAACTTAACATTGAGATTTTAATTTATATGTTACAGAAGGGCTGTTGTTGGGATTTTGCTGGTTAACAAGATTTACTACATTTCTGAACCATCTCCACCATAAATGAACCACTCATTGATATTTGTAATAAACCAAGACATTTTAAGAGCAGTGAATCATTTTCTGTAATTTTTTTTTAATTGAATAAATTTATAGTCAGTTTTTTAGCTAAATATTTCTTATGAATTTCAGTTGTACATCTGTATTCAGCATTTGCATTATAAAAAGATTAATTTAAATTAAAATAAAGACTAAATTTTCTATTATTTTTATCTTTTAGTTTAATCAACAACTGAAAAAGGCTGAAGGTACAAAAACACCAAAAGTTGAAGTCACTATTTCAATTGATGGTGTTGCTATCCAAGATAAGCAAACCAAGGTATTACTGACTTCGTAAATTTTTGTAACTTCAAAGGTGTTTTTTTCACCTTTTTAAATAAATAATTTTATTAAGATGCCTGATAATTATTCTAAGAAAGTTTCTTAAATTTCCTCTTAGTTTTTTTCCTCACCCAAAGCTATTTTTACAGTCTTGTCTATTCAAATAAAATTTTGTAATAAGTAGTATCTACACAAGCAGACAGGGCATGCTGATAAATCAAGAAAATTTCCATTAACCTTAGAAGTGACCAGGTATTTTAATGTGATTTTAACCAATTATTTTAATGTTTTTTTAATTTATTATAATTTAATCTTTAGCATCTGCTTTTGCCATAGGATTTTTTTAACTGTAAAAATAAAGCAGTTTATTAAAGCTGAGTATAATAAATAAAACATTTTAATTTGGCTGCTGGAAGGGTTAATATGTGCTTATAAAATTATAATACTTTTCAAATGATTGTTTGATTCTAAAGAGTGATTTAATTATGCTAAATGGCTTTTTAGTAGAGGTGTTTATATTCATTAAATAACTTGATGCCTTAACATTGATTTAAGGTTAGCTTTATTTGTGTAAAAGAAAAGATATATCTTATTTGCATTAAGAATTTTTTCAACCACCTGCTTACTCTGAGTTAGAAATCATGATCTAAAAATGTAATGTAATATTTTGTTATGTAATATGGTAGAAGTGGAATTTTTATAACTTTGCGATATCAGTAAAGCATGTTAAATCTTCAAAAAAACTTTATCTCTCTAGCAAATATTCCATCAGTATCCATTGCATCGCATATCATATTGTGCAAACGACAAATCTGATAAGAAATTTTTTAGCTTCATTGCTAAAGAAGAAAATAAGGATAAACATATGTGTTTTGTATTTGCCAGTGATAAATTGGTAAGTAATTTTTTATTTATTTCTTTTTCTTATTTTCATATCTATTTCATTTCATTACTTAGGAACTTTTCACCACTTATTTAACACATACAAAAAACTTTAAGCTTTTATGTTATTTGACTTCATTATAAGCTTAATAAATTTTGAATATTTAAAGATGAAGATTACAAGTTTATTTTCCGATTCTATAATAAATATAAAAGTTTTAAGTATTGAAAAAAAATTTTAATTCTATAATCATTAGTCAATTTATCTGTTTTGAAATTAATTAGAACAACACTGAAAATGGTTAAAAATAAAGATCTTGAAATTTAGAGATCGGAATTTATTTCCTTTTAATTCATGTCATTGATGCAAATTATTTTCTTAGAAGGTTCTGTAATATTCAATTGATTCTTTGTCATAAAGAATTAAAATTATACGAGCTATGTAATTAGCACTTAAAAGTATGCAACTATGAGAACCATATTCTTGCAGAAATACATATGGAATACAAATTAAAAAAATTGATCATATATAAGATGGATATTAAAAATCAATACTTGCAAATCACTCTTTCAAAATAAATGTTGTTCATATAACTATAACTATCATTAACTACTACAACTATTAACTATTAGATTAGATACATATAACAATAACTATTGTTATATGTATCTAATCTAATCAAAAAATTCTAAAGAAACTTATTGACAAGTAATGTTACAATTAAATATTAGAGCTAATATTTATTCATTTGCTTATCTCTACATTTTATATTTAATCTTTACCAAAATAATTGGTCAGAATATGTATTTAGAAACATTAAATAATTTGAATGGCAATAAAAAGAGTGTGTTTTTCTCTTTCATGTATGAAATTAGTGGAATTGAGTGATGTTGAAAAGAATTATTAAAATAGTAATCAATTTTAATTTCTATAATAATGTTGCATTAATTTAATTTAAAAAGAAATTAAAGAATTAAAAAAGAAATTGAAACAATCTAAAATTAAAATGATTTCGGAAACAAAACTAAATTATTTCGAAATTGAAACTAAAAAAAATATTTTTTAATCAAATTAAAAACTAAAAAAAAGTAAAAAACAGAAAAAGCACAATTATATTTAGAGAGCACAACTCAGCTATTACTAAAACAGAGATGAATCTAGACAATTAGTAATAAAACCAAGTTAATAGGAAAAAAATCAAAATTTAACCAAATAAAATAAAAATCCAGCCTGAAGACTTTCTCAAGGGTCATGGCAGGGATTTAAAATAAGGGATTTTTTCTGTAAGAAATACAGACTTTAGTCCAACAGTATGACCCCTTGTGACCTGAAAATCCTCTGAAATTATGCCTAAGAGTTACACCATTTTTACAGAAATGAAACAAAACAATAAATTAAAAGAATATGACCATTAATAAGCAAAAATACAATAACATAAAATGACCATATAATACAGCATAATAATAACCATAATACAGCAAGCAAAAATATTTTTTGCATAAGGTGTCCCATTCTTGTTTCCAGTGCCCTAAACTGTTGCTGGTATGTTCTTTCCTTTTTGTTTTCATAATTGGTTATGAGAGTTATTATATGGTTATTTTATGTTATTATATTTTTGCTTATTAGTGGTCATATTCTTTTAATTTATTGGTTTGTTTTCTTTCTATATAAATGGTGTATCTCTTAGGCCTAATTTCAGGGGATTTTCGGGTCACGAGGGGTTGATACTGTTGGACAAAAGTCTGGATTCTTATTTTATTTGGTTTAATTTTGATTTTTTCCTATTAACTTGGTTTTATTAATAATTATATATAAATTATTTTTTGTTTAAATAATTTGTTTATTTAATATCTTCACATCATCAGCTTACCTTAATACCTTCAAAGCATCAACTTGCATTCTTCTTTCTTTTTGAATAGTAGTGACTAACATCTCTAAATTTAAATATTTTTTAATATTAGAATTCAGGTTGTAGCTTGAAATGAAGATGCATTTTTTATGTCTCTGCTTATTATTTCATTAGGCTGAAGACATCACATTGACTATAGGAGAAGCATTTGATTTGGCATATCGAAAATTTTTAGATACATCAGGTAGAGATCTGGAGGCCAAGAAACAGTTGATGATTCTCCAAAAAAGGGTGCATTAAGATTTTTTTAAAATTTTATTTATTAATTTCCGTTTATATGTCCTCTCCTGTGGCTTCTATTTACGATGTTCTAAAGTGCATGGACACACCAGTTGGCTTTAATTGCGATTAATTATTTTTGTGTCTGAAAATTCTTTTAATAGCAGTTTATGTAAAAATTAATAATGTTTTTTCCCCTAATATTATTTCAATCTTCTTTGGGTGAATTAACCATTTATAACACTTATGATAAGATCTGTAATATTAATTCCAAATCTTAATCAATTGAATACTAGTCATTCAGATCGTAGTTGAGAGATATTTCCTTTCCTCACTATAAATAAATATGAAGCAAATACACACTTTTTAGCAGTGAAATAACTAATTACACATTAATGTTTCTAAACCTATTTGGTAAATATTTGTGGGACTCGGATATTTTTATTTAATAGCCTTTAAATTGTAATTGCATTCATTCTTATATAGGAAGGGGGGGGGTCTGCTGATTTTATAAAACCAGGAAATATTGTGCTAATATAAGTTTTAAGACTTATAGTGTTTCAATTCAATATAGTGCAATCTTTCATTAACTGGGCAAATGATTATGTACATTAAAAAAAATTTTGAATTGAAACAAAAGTAAAGGTTGTGTTGCATTTTACTTTATTAGTTAAGCTCCAAAGATGACCATTATTGGTCACATTCAATTGCAAATCTGCCTGGCTTGGTTTATATGAGAAAGGGCAAACAACCAACAACAGTGTAATTTTATAAGACCCCCCCCCCCCCCCCGAAGTAGGAGGGAACAAAATTCATTTGTTAGCTTCAAAATTTCTTTTATACTAATGCACTGTTTACAATTAGGTTGGATGTATTATCATTCACATACTCGTATATGATGTATTATACATCCATGGAAACATTTTATTGTGCTATTGCATTTATTATTTATTTTAGATTCCATTTATAGAGATGAAAATCTGAAACCTGCGATAATTTTATTTATTATTAAGCCAACTTATTAGAGTTGCATTCTGTCTTTTTAATCTTCATTTTCTTTTGGGCAGGCATTTTTTTAAAGCCTTCTAATGAATAATTATTTTTTCTACTTTGCAGGTTCAAGATCTAGAAAAAGAAAATTCCATGCTCAAACAGAGGTTAGCCGAAGTATCTAAAGGTGCAGTTACAGAAAATGGAAACATGAAGAATGGACAAATGGTAAGCTCCAAAGAAATCCTTCATTTATATAATAAGTTCTGGTGAGTTCCTATATGGAATCGTGGAATTTAATTTAGCAAATATGTTTCTTTATATTATTAAATAGTGCCCCAAAAAAGTTGAAATGCATATTTGTAATCTATTCTAAATAATTAGAGTAAATTGCAGGTTTTTAAAATAAAAGATAACAGGATTCAGGTGTTATATATATATAATAACATGACTTATTCCTACATTTTTTATGATTTCCCCTAGACGAGATCAATTTTAAAAAATTACCTTTTCTTGCAATTGAATCTTTATAAAACAACTATATATCTGTATCTGTAAAATGGAAATTATTACAAAGAATTTTGAATTTCAGTTTCAGCTGTGGAATTTAAGCAAACCCCTATTCTTTTATTTCATGCATAAAAAAATTGATTATAATTAATTATAAATTATGAGTTACACATGAAAATAGTTAAGATTAATTTCACATATTTATAACTTGTTTGAATCTTGTTACATAAGTACATTTCTATATTTGGGAAAAAAATAAGTGAAAATCATTCATTATATGTTTCTGCCAGAAAAATGTTACAGAAATATCTTAATAGAAGAAATTGTAGTCAGTTTTTGTTAATTTTTCTAAATGTATAATTTGCATTGTAGTATAATCTTTTCTTTTTTTTTTAACGTGTAGAATCAAAACCTTCTTAATTTGAATGGTGACATTCCTACTACTCGACATCAATCAGCAATTGATCCTGGCTATAACAATACAGCGAATAAAAATGCTCGAAACGAGATGTCTAAATCAATGCCTCTTACTTCTCCCTCTCAGGTAATTAAATATTTCATTTTATATTTTGAATTAGACACTTTCTGAGTAGATGAACATTATTAAGTTCAAGTTGCAAAAGTTACTACTTCATATTGTAGGATTTAATATTTTACTAAGTACCACCTCACCAAAAAACTTCAATTTCAGTTGTGAAGGTAGAAAATTTCATAAGTTACAAAACGTTCCTCAGTCAACATTTTTTTAGGAAAAGAAATTTCTTTTTATTTCTCATAATAAATTTTTTAAGTGTCGAATTATTTATTTTCATACCATTACTTTTAAGTTTTAAGAACCATCCTACAGAGGACATATATTTAATAGCTAGTAATAGAAACATGATAAACTGGTGAATTTCTATCTTTGTTTAGGAAATTATCAAATCTGACTAAGTTAGTTGAATATTAATTTAATTGAAAATATTAGTTTGGCTGCATGACATTTAAAAAAAAAATATTTGAAAAAAATGTGAATCTTCTTTAATTTGTTGAACACATATCATTCCTTTAAAAAAACTTTGTGATAAACAATGTTTGTTTGTTTTTTCAAATCATATGATTCTGTTTTATGATATTAAACCTTCCATTAAGATCCTTTTGTTAGATATTTTGAAATGTTTAAAAGCATTTTCTTAATAACTTCATTGATTAATATTTTAATTTCTTTAGTTTAAATTTATAACGGATTTTATATCTTACAAGTGTAAGAGTGTTTTGTTCCCTTAGTAAATACATATTGTACTTGCAGTTTGTAAAAATTTTTTGGTAAAGAAATCAAAACATGTTTGCAAATATCTTTAGCTGCAATATAGCTTTTGCAAATAACTAATAAAACAGATTAGTATTGCATTGCATTCATTTTTAGTAATTTTAATTTTGTGTGTGTGTTTTCCCCAGATTTTTTATAGTTCTAAATTAGTCAATTTTGGAGTTTTAAAACTCATTAGAATTTATAAAAAAAATTTATGAAATATTTTTTTTTCTGAAAATTTATTACATATCTTATTTATCATTCTATTTCTAATGCTATTGATTTTTTTTTTTTTTTACTACCTTGTATAGTAAAAATGTATTTGCTTGTTGTTACAGGAACTTTTTAATCTGGTATCCTTACCAATAACTACTCCTACTGTTGGAACCAAATTAGAAAATTTATGTTTGGATGACCTTGATGACTTCAATCCTAGACAAGAAACTCCCATTACTAATGGAAATAAAAGTAGGGCTCATTATAAAAATGCACTTCTTATTCTTTCTAAAATTATTATAAATTTAATTATTCAGATCAAATATTGATGATTTTATCAAATTTAGATTAATCAAATTTAGATTTTTATACTAAAATTTAAGATTAATTTAAATTAAATGAAATCAGTGGTAGTTTTTGGTTATATTTTCAAAGATATAAATTCATAAAATCCAAATGTAATACTAATAATAAGCGTCATACAATATGATTGTTTGTTTTTATGCTACTTGCAATAAAAGCAAATTATGAAAAACTTGGATAGTGGAAGTTTTAAAACTTTATTTCAGTAGATATTTTAAAATCATTTTCATGTAAAATATTGTTAAAATGGATACGAGTTATCAACTTTTAAATTTGTTTCCATTTTATAAAGTATCTTTCATTTGTTATCTAAACATAATATTTTTTCTCTGAAATAGTTATTAGATACCTATGTCTCAATAAAAATCTTCCTGGACATTTTGCTCCTTCCAAGAATGCATGTATATCATTTACAGGAATAAAAAATAAGGTTTTTATTTTTATGTCAAAATTATTCTACAGTGTTTTTTTTTTTCCTTTCTTTTCTATATTTATTTCCTTTCTATGCTGTTGCAGATTCATGATTAATAATATTCATAATATAATTTTTTTTTAAAATTACTATGTGCATTTTAATCCAAATTTCATTTCTGTTCTAATATTTTAGAAAGTTTTATAAATGTGCAAGTAGATAATTATTTTGTAATTATGGAAATATGTTGTAATCTTATTTTATATGAAAAAATTGATATCTTATTCCAACAAAAACAGTATTGTGTAAAGAAGTTATGCCAATCATTTTCATTTCTAGCAAACTATTATTAAAATACATAGAACACATTTTTAATTTTTTATAATTTTTGCAGCAAATGGAATGAAGACAGATATTTTTGGAGCTCCTCCATTTAACCCATTTCAGACATCAAATAATGACCCATTTGGAATGGGAGATTTTAGTTCTGTTGCTACAAATGATTTAGAAAATGCTATTGGTGAACTGGATAAGAAGATATCAGAAATGCGGGTATGTTGTGTAGAATAGTTTTTTCCGAATTTTTGCCTGATTTTTATTTCCTAGTTTTTATGCTTGACTACATATGATAATTTTACAAGTTTGGAAAAATAACGTTATTGCCATTTTGAAGTTATTGAAGCAGTGATTTTATTCATATTTTCATTTTAGATTTCCTTAACTCAGCTTTTAGATATATATACTTGTTAAGCATTATATGTTTTTTATGTTTTTTAAAAAATTTGTCAATGGCTCAGCTATTTATTGCAATTGTGATATTTAATTTGTTAAAAATAAATTGTGATTGATATTTGATCAATTTAATTTGAACATATGAATATTTGTCTAAGTATTGGAAAGTTTCTTACCAGCTTTCCTAAGATAAAAATTTTAGTTATACATTCTCTCAGGTCCCTCATGCACACTTATACATATCAATAGGACTTAATTTATTTTATTTGTGAACCTCTCTATCATATTAGAATATAGGAAAATGTCATTTTTTAATATTTACAAAAGCAAATTAAAATATTTATTCATCAAATTTTAATGAGATCATTGAAATATGTTGATTTATGAAATATATTGTTCCTTAACTTTATTTTTTACTACTAGAATGAATATATTTAAAAGAAGGTATTTTAGAAGTTTTCTTATCTCCAATATTACTTTGCAGCCTCTCCCTTCTGAAAATGTTGCTACCTCCTTTACAAAAAAAAAAAAAAAAAAAAAAAAAAAAAAAAAAAAACTTGTGTGAAGAATAGTAAAAACAAAATGGTTTAATTTTTCTGAGTCTGAATACATGAATTATTATTCATGTTAAACTGTTCAAAACATTCATGCTTTATTAATAGATATGCCTTGGCAGAAATTTTTTTGCATATATTGGTTATAGTGGTGGTTTAGTTTTGGGAAAATAAAAAGGCTTGCTAAATACGTTTTTTTTATATATATATATATATACCATAGGCATTTTTTAATCCATATCAGAAGTATGCATATCTCTAATTTTTTTTCCCCAAGCTAATCAATGTGAAAAATAAAATACTATTCTTTGTCAACAGATTCTAAAACCTCTACATTTTTGCACATGCATTTGGATGGGTTTAATTTGACAAAATAGGGGTAAAAGGAAAGATTAAAGGAGATGTTTTCATTTAACAATAAAAGTAAATTAAGGAAATAGTATATTCTTCTGCGTTTCACATCTTGGCAAGATAGAATCATCAAAAAGTGTATATTTCAGAATACTAAAATGAACAATATAGGAATACTTAAAGAATAGAATACATTTGATAGGTTTTTGATTGATGTTTTTTTTCCGGGGAGGGGGGATTGTAAGAAGCTAAATTTTCACTTTTCAAAAACTGTTTTTTTATAAATATTCATGAAAAAAAAAAAGATTTCTATAATTTTTAAAATATATAGAATTTTTAATAATTTTTTTCTAGGATGGTTTCCAGAGAGGCATATCCTTTGGAAATGAAGACTTCTTTGATTCTGCAGAAAGCCATTGAGCATTGTTTGGACTGTTCAAACATGTTTAAAAGTTTATTCACATAAGCAGTTCATCATTTACAAATTGTCGCACAATGTAGACAATGATGCTTTGTAATTGCATAAGTAAGAATGTATGTTTTAATATAAGAAAATTCAATAAGGGGACCATGATTTACAAGATCAGTAACTATTTTATACTGTTAGATATATAACATCTAACTGGAAACATAATTTGTTTGGATTTTATTGAAAAGCTAACTGAATGTGGTGTTTAGTTAATTGTATGTTGTAAATAAATTTAATTTTTATTTTTCCTTGACTCGCAATGTTTTGCAATCTTTTGCACTTGTATATTTTGGATATGTCTTAATTTATAGTAAAAATAAGGCATTGGGATGTTTTCATTGCTAATATTAGCTGAAGCTGATTCATGCAAAAGTTTAATTTTTTTTTATTTTATTGTTTTAAAAAATCTGAACTTGCATGTGTATAAATGTGCCAAAATTATGTATTTTTGATTGTTTATTTGTTTGCATTACTTCATTATTTTCATTTATAAGTAATGTGTGAAATTAATTTTACACATTAGTCAAAACTGGGTCTTGTATAGATATACTAATTGGGATTTTTAACATATAAAAATTTGAGTTTTGCTAATTATATGAAATTTAGAATTTCTAATGTAAATATGTTTTATATCATATTTATTTGACTCTGGAGAATTTTTACAAATATTTAATATTTAGGAAACATAGTTTAGTAAAGTTTTGAACATCAAAATGTTACATAATATAGTTTTTCACTAAAATTGTGTTATTCTATAGTGTAATATGTCAGATATGAATTTTTTTTTAAAGTTGTCTTTTGTAAAACTTAAATTTAAAAAAAAGTTATAGAATTTAGTTATTCAGAATTATCTATATATAATTCAGTATGCTGTTTTGTGGCATATTTATATATCAAAATACTCTATAATAAATTCTTATGTTGATTATTTTTTATTTTATATTTGAGTTTAAATTTATGAAGTTCCCAAAGAAGAAAAAAAAACCATGTAGAAGTTCCTTGATTTGTAATATTTAATTTTAGATGTGATTCTTCTATGACTCTGCCCACCGAACATTGTTGGGAATATTGAAATCTGCTTTTACCTTTAAATTAGAAAAAAAAAATTTTTTTTACTCTCAAAACCACTCTAAGAATATTTTAGTAAATCTTTTATAAAGTGTAGTGTTGTATGTAGTATAACAATTTAAACTTTAATCACAAGATTTTAGAGAATTTTTCTCCAATAATTAGAATCTACTACTACTTTTTAATGTAGGCACAACTGTAGGTGCCCACCACCACAAAAAGAAAAAAGAATTTATTTGTGTATGTGAAATGACTTTTTTAAAAAAATACTCTCAATATTTGTAGATGAAAATTATTCTTGAAAATATCATCTTGACTTAAAATATATTATTACAATTTATTTTTTATTTAAAATTTAACTTTCTTTTTTACTTATTAATACCTTTTTTACACATTAATTATACTTTTTTTTTATTTTACAGTTTAAAGATTTCAAAATCTATTGACAAAATTTGAGGAGTCTCAAGTTACAATACTTGACATTGTTCTAAAGTATTTAGTAAATTTGTTCAACATTTTTGAAAATTTTAAAAGCTTTTGCTTTTTTCCCCCTTCCTATAAGAAATATTTTCTACTAGTAATTGGTATTTCAGTTTGAAATGGCTTTTTGACTAAGAATTGTTTTTGATATATATATATTTTCTTTAAAAAAATTGTGTTATTTTTTAATGCAACACTTTTTAATTGTTTTAATAGGAGGGTCAGCCTTGTTTGTGCATATTTTGACTTTGTTTAGAATTTGAAAATTAATTTGTGATTAATACTTTTTTAGTTCTTTGAAAAATTAAAACTAATTTAAAGCTTAAAAAAATTTGTTACTTTGTTGAATTTTTGTATCATATGGAAATTGGATATTCTATTGTCTAATAGTAAGAATATTTTCCTGCTTTGGTGTTACTTTAAATGCACATTTTATTTAGAAATGTATGATGATCTGAGTTTAATTGAATATTCTAATTCTTGTCACATATGCATCTTTCTTCATAATTTAATATTTTTCACACTTGCATCTATTTCTCCTTGTTCTCATTAATGTATTCATGAATTGTATCCTGTTTGTTTTATGGAGCTTCTTCTTTTTATTTTTAAAATTATTCTTCATAATTCTACTCTTAGAATTATCAGCTTTGCTCTGTAAAAAAATAATTTAATTAAAAAAAACTGTGATAATTATTTAACTGTAGTTACTTTTCTTGTCTTTCCAAAAAATATTTAAAATTTTAGTACACAAATTTTATATAAAGATGAATCCAAGTTAAAGCTTTTTCATTGGTTAATTAATTTTCTTTTCTGTTAACAATTCATCTACAAATATTTTATCAAATAGAAAATGCTGAGGAGAAGTGGAGGTGGGGATCATAACTGAAACCATTTTTAATTCCAATCATTTGTATGCAAGATATTACAAAAGAAATCCTTTTAATGATTGTATCAATTATTTATCATTTTCCTGTAAACAAAACTAAGACTTGTCTTGTACCAGAAGGCCTCTTATACCTGTTTTCAATACTGTTTATTCTTAAAGACAACAATCTGTATATGATCATGTAGGAAAATCAAAACTTATTTCTATAAATAATATATAGCATTCATAATCAACAATTTACAATTCTACACCCATAAACAATTCAATTTTTCCTGTGCGTGCTGTATGTTATAAAAAAATCTACACTAATTGTTGTCCAAAATTCAATATTTTTCTTGCTATAATATTTATGTTATTGCTTGATAAATGTTAATGAGGGAACATTGTTGTTGTCGTGTCTATGCATACAGTGCTAGTGCAAAAGATTAGAGTCCTCCTAAAGCCTTGGTGACAAGATCTGCAAGTTCTGGAGCCTGATGGCTATGGAGGATTTGGATTGGGGGTGCTCCAAGTTGAAAGAGGGAACCGATAATGGCCTGGCAGTTAAAACCATGATCTGGAGTTAGTCGCAAATGGGGACAGTACTTGCAGATAGGATAGGATTTTATATTGGTTTGTGAGATCTTCATGCCTTTGAAATGTCCAGTATGTAGCCTAGCTATTGTAGAGGAAAGGTTTCTTGAGCAGTTTAGATCGGGGGTTGTTGCTTTGCTAAGATGCTGGTTGTAGATCCTTCACCTGGCGACAGCATTCACATCTGCACAGGTGACTACTCAAGGTTGGTCTTCGTCGTGTGCTTCCTTTGCAAAGGCATTTGCACATTCGTTCCCCACAATTCCAACATGAACTGGGATCCACTGGAGAGTGCAAGGTATATTTAGTAAATGGAGAAGGGTATTAATTTCTTGCGTCATTGTTGTTTTACCATTATGTATGGCATTGAGTGCTGATTTTGAGTCTGAGAAAATCGCAATTTCTTTTATTGAGTCATTTAGAGAATGAGAGCGAAAATGGGTAAGAGTGAGGGAACATTGAATCATTACATATGTGTAAATTGCAATAAAGTATAAAAGGAATTTAAATTTCAAGAGTATAAGTGTGAAAAATATGAAATGCTATATGTAAATTGTGATAGAACTGACAAATGTGCTGTAAATATAACAAAGGGATTGAACCTCTATTACTCTCCTATTGTTAATATAGCTGATAAGAAGTTATATTTCAAGATTTCATTATTTACTAAACTTGGATTTCAAAAAGGCTTTTCACAACATGTGCACATCATCAAAAATTCAACTGCTTTTATGGATTATGGAACTTTCAGTATCAGGCTTGTTATTTTGGTGATTAATATCTAAGCTTGTGACTGCAGAGAATTTTACATTAGGCAGATCGATTGAGAAAGTTATTAGGTCTAGCTGAAAAATAAATTGTAAACATGCAAATTTTCTGTTAGTAATAAGATAATGCTAAGACTTTATCAAGTATAATCGGTTTCATTATGTATACTTAATTATAAAGTCATTAGTTTAAGTATATTTGTGTACACATGTCACACAATTATATTTAAGTCATAATAAATACACACACACACACACATATATATATATATATATATATATATATATTAAAGTTATTGAAATAAAATTGAATGCAAAATAAATCATTAACATGTTGATAAGTTAAAAAATTGTTGAAATATGAAAAGAAATTGATCAGATTATTAAAATGTGTACATGCCACAAAATGTCAACATCTGCCACTGCTTGTAACATCTACTTCATAAAACCCGAAATAGTTTTGGAATGAATTAAGAACGAAGCTGTTTTCTAGTATTCCCCTGCACGTGCTTAAGTAAATCTTGTGGTGGCAATGACTGGATTCTGACATTTCTAAGGAATGTACCTTTGTAATCATGCTGGAACGAGCTTCTAACAATTTCACTCATGAATGGCACCACAGTTAGTGAACGATCACAATAAGAAACTATCTAAACTTGTGTTGTTTGTTTTTGCTGGATTTAAAAAATTTGGAAATGATTTTGCTTGTTATTGTATAATTATTTTAATTTTGTGATACTAATTTCATCTCCAAAACCTCAATTTCCTGGGATTTTCGGGTCACGAGGGGTTAATTTGCTGGACAAAAGTCAGACCTCTCACAGAAAAAAATCCCTGGTTTGAATCCCTGCCTGAGGAAATCTCTGCTCTTCAGAAAATCTTTTGGCCGGATTCATTATATCTTCTTAGTTCTTTGGCTTTAAACTTAATATTTATTTTAATTTGGTTGAATAATCGCAATCTGATGAATTGCTGTGCATTTAACAGCGACAGATTCGTGCGCTGTCGTACAAAATATGTCTACACATTATAAATCCAGCAGTTAGTATGCTATATCTGTGATGAAACATATTCGTTAGAATGCTTTTATTTGATCTCATTTGTTACTAAGAAATGATCATTTGTACTATTCATTCACTGATCCGCGCTTATGCGTTTATTTAGTCAAGGCTGCATTTATTTTGTCAAAATAGGTATGACATGAAAGATGAAAACAGATGTTTACATCTAACAATAAATAGAACTCGGATTATTCACCGATTTAAGAGGCTTAAAAACTGCGGATAAGTCGTAATTTTGTGCGAAAAAGATTCTAATTCACACACACACACACACAAAAAAGAGAACACTTTTTATTTACTATAAGAGGTCTGTTCTTTAAAAATTTAATAATTCACTTTATTTACAAAAGAACGTTTTTTAATCTGAAAACTTCTTTTTTGTTATTGAATTTGATAATATTTTAAAATTAACAACGGTAGATAATCCTGGTCACATTTAATTATATAATATAAAATATTCTTTGTGCCACTTGAACTAGCTATATAAGAAATCTATGCAATTTTGAGTTAAAATAGTACAGTTAAAAACGAACACAGCATTCAAAGACAAGTGAGGGGGGGGGGAACGAAAGAGTATTTAATGGAATAGAAAGCACGGACAAAGAATTCAGGAATTATACTTATCCTTCCGCTACTTATCCCTTAGCGAGGTAGAATTGTGAAAAAGTGGTAGTCTGGGATACTGAAACGGAACAGTAGAAACGGCTGTCGTCCGTAAACATAACTGCTTTCCATTTAGTCGTGAATGCGGTCTGGACATCATTGGATCAGATGAAAAATACCTGTAGACATTTGTAGAGGAAGTAACAGTTCAAAGGAGCTAATAATAGTTAATTTCTTTAGTTGATAGCTTAATATGATATGTGATAAATTTCTTAATATGAGAAACGCACATATAGAGTCATGAATAGAGACTACAGTACCCATCAGTTAGGTCTCAGTCAATTGGGAAAGATATATCAGACACCAGAGGGCAATGAATTGCACTTTTCCGCTTTTTTCAATTTTATTTTTTTAACTAGTTACATCCAAAAAATAAAACCAAAACTTCCTTTGTGCCATCCCTTCTCTATTCTGGTTATTTGTATATGGATCTGAAGGAAATTACGGTTATAAGCAAAATAGAATTTTCATTTTGGAGCTTTGATCCTGAGAAAACTTGAGCTTTCAAATGTCAAGGGTAGCTATTAACTACCCTTGACATTTTCGCCCGAGAGTAATTATGAACAGACGTCTATAGTAATAAAAACTTGAATTTTTCATGCATTTGGAATATAATATATTGTATGATAGAAACTGATATTTAATCTTAGAACGTGGTGGCATCCCATTCCGCCAATAATATTCATTATGTTATGTCATGTGATCTTCACACATTTTTTTCACAAATGAAAATTGATTATTTATAACGATGTGACGTCGCTTTGTCAATTATGGGAAAAAACAGGTCTCAAGGAAGAATGAAAAATGTAACGAGGCAAGGATCTGAATATGACGCTTTTGATTCTTTTAAATAAGATTGATTAAATGGTGGGAATTATTTACCTTGAATAATCCATGGATTATTTTTCAATAAATATGTATATTTTAATCGATTATGTTGAAAATACCCGAATGAAGAAATATTATTCTAAGTGAGTGATAGACTTGACTATTCTCATCTGAATGGAATGGATTTGAAAAGCATTTAATCTATACTTATAATAAAGCTCAATGTGTGTGTGTGTGTGTGTGTTGGCGCTCAGCAGGTCAGACCATTCAACCTACAGCTACCAAAATTGGCACATGTATATCTTGGAGGGCGGGAATGTGCACCTAGGGGTTATTTTTTCGAATTTTTAACTAGAATTTTATTTATTTAAAAATT
The DNA here is from genome assembly GCA_026543865.1 of Argiope aurantia. Lineage (NCBI taxonomy): Eukaryota > Metazoa > Arthropoda > Arachnida > Araneae > Araneidae > Argiope > Argiope aurantia. The sequence goes on along the minus strand of JAPMOR010114994.1, from coordinate 778,871 downwards.
AAGCAAAATTTTGACGTGTTTCTACTATAACTTCCGAAAATATTACCGCACAAAAAAGATTTTTACATGAAGTTAAAGATCAAAAATTTATCTTTTAAATGATACTAATGTTTTAATCTTAACATTAAATTTCTATTTTTAATGAATTTTCAAATAAATATTTTAACTATGTTTTTCAATAATTTTTTTCGTAAAAAATGAAAATAAAATTAAGCTCGTTTTGCATTCATGGGAAAAAATAAGCTTTTTTCAAAGTGTTGCCATCACATTAATTAAAGCTCCAATTAAAAATAAATTAAATCTTTTTGGAAATGAAATATGCAAAAATATAATTTTCGGCACGTGTTTGTAGGAAATGAAACAATTATAAAATATTTTTTTAAAAATACATTCAAGAAAAATTATTTTATGATCTTTTACACTCTCTATACAGGGTGTTTATTTAGTCCCGGACCCTTTTTGATGTTTAATGACTCATAAAATAATGAAGATATAAACAAACTTATGGTATTTATTGATGGAATAACTCATATATTTTCCTTTTCAGGTTTGAATATTTTTACTTTTGTAAATATCGTCTGCGCGTGTGGTTAATTTCAGATAATTTCATTTTCCAGTCTAAATATCTGTACTTTTTTAAATATCGTCTGCTTATTAATTGCATTTTTCTCTTTTTTGTTTTTGGCAACTATTGAAATGTTATGTTTACTTTTGATGTGTTTATTCTATGTAGTACTTTTGTATGTGATGTTTTATTCGAGCGGATATTGAGGAGAATGCATACACCACAAGAGAAAGCACAGATTTTATGGTGGTCATAGAATTAATTTCCAATCAAATAAATCACTGACTTTTAAGAGTTAATTTCCAATCACTTAAACTGACTGATTTATGAAAATTTGAATATCACTATTCATTAAAAAAAAGGATAATTTTAGATTTTCCATCGATCGTTTCAAAGAAAATACGCCAATCAGCGCGCAGGTTTCTCAAGATTAATTGGCCTAAGATTATAAAAATGTTAGTTTTTCTAAATTTTTAACATTTAAAACTTTATAAATCAGTCTTAGTTGATCTTAGTTGGAAAATAGAAACATTCATTCATTTATTTAAAATTTGGTGTGTCCAGAATATTTCTCAGAATATAATACCTTACTGCATTAAATTTAGACTTCATAATTTTTGAAATATATTTATAGGCAGGAAAAAAATATTATTGTTGATTTCATTTCAATCCTTTTGAAAGCAAAACTAAAAACTGAATTTTATGCTGAATCTCAGAAATTTTTGTTGAATTATTGTTTGAGATATTACATAAATGATGAAAAATATTTTGTAGTTAACATAAGACTTAAATACCGAGCGATTGTGTTTGCAATACTCACATTTAATAATAATAATAATTAATTAATCACAATAAAGATGATAAATAAAATAAAACGCTTGGTTTTATTAAAAAATATCTTAATATTAAGTGCAATTTCATCATTTACATTTTAAATTAAAGTTGAAGTTTTGCCGGAAATGACAACAAATTAGCAAAATATATATAGTAAATTGAACGAAACGATCTAAACAGTATGAGTTTGGTATGACTATTAAAATTTGAAGATTAAAAATGTTTTGTTTGAGAATCCTTTAAGAGACCAGTTACTTAAAATATTTAATTGAAAATTGTAGCGAGCGGTAATACTGGCGAACCGGCTGGTCGCCAAAGGCGGCTAGTTGTATATATATAGAAAGAGAGAGATAACGCTAACGTACGTGACACAGAAAGCGAGCTTATTACTAATTTTCAAATGGCAACAGTCAAATATAAACAAAATATCATACGAATATCTTCATACATACATACGATTTCTTCATTCATTAAACTCGTTCAGGAGCATTCCCTGGATAACAAAGCTCCATTCCTTCCTTCTTCATTCATTAAACATTTTTATCACTGTATAGAATCAAATGCTTTGCTTAGCTAATTAATGGATCTGCAAACGTGAAAAATTAGGTGTGTTCTGAAGATGGTTTGCCATGTCACCGAAGAGGACATTCAGTCAGAAGAAAGAAGATGTAAAAGAAATCAGGAAAAAGGCTACAAACAAAAAGTTAAATCAAGAGAAAATATAGGCTTAACAGCTGCCAGATAAGTAATTGTGTTAAGATTAATGTACGGTTTCTCACCAAGCACGTCAAAATCGTGCCAATCGTTTCAAAACTCTTTTAAAGTTTGCAGTCCTGAGTGTATACCAAAAATGCTAAGAAACTTGCTTTAAAATTGCAATAAAAAATTGTCGCAATTATATTTAGCGAGAAATCGCTCCAAAACTTTTCAATTTTGGCGTCCGCATATTAATCTTAAGTCTAGCCGTAATCGTTATTACTTGCCTACGGAAATTAATACTCATATCTTTTAAAACAATTATCTTAAAAAAATGTTTTTTGTTTTATCTTAAGACTAAAAAAAATGCCCTTTTTAATTATATAAATTTCATTTTCATACATTTTTTCATTTAACTTTGATAATATTTTTAATTCAATTTGCTACGCTATCTGAAACAATGTTTATAGATGCTGTGATGGAATTCAAACTCTTCATCAAAATATTGAAACACCTGCTTTTGCCAATCATTCAATCAGTGGTAGGATTTTCCTTTCCGTTTTTATTTCGTTATTTTAATTCTTTGTAATTTGCAATAAACTACTTTAATTGAATTCATGTGTTTCAGTCCTATAACATTACTAGGGGAATTGCTTTTAAAGAAATGCATCCCATATTAACCCTTTACCTCCGAAAGGTGATTCTCGCTCACCACTTTGGTGCGAAAATTCGATGCGTGGCGATAATATATTGTTTCTTTTTAAAAACCCAGCATACATTTGAAATATCGCTTGCAGGTACCAAAATTAATAAAGTGTGAGAATATAAGTTTTATACGCTAAATTGTGTATGTAATCATGTTAAGTTAGAGGTAAGAAATTAACTAAGAGCGCTACAAAACGTCTCGAGTTGCTGGTTCGCCCCCGCGAAAACAGTCTAGAGGGCAAAAGGTTAACAACACAACCTAAAAACCAATAATATAGGTGATCAAACTGGTCGCCAAAGGCTGCTAGTTTTGAATAAATCAAAATTTGTTTAGGTGGTTATGTTAGTTTGCACTTTCCTATGGTCAGATAAAGTCCTACCAATAAATAGAAACTATGATTAAAGTGCTGGTTGGTTTAAGTTAGCGAGTTTCGAGAACTAAATTCCGAAGGTCCTCAGTGAGAACAGCTCGAATATGTATTTCCCTTTTTCCAACCGCATTTGTTGGAAATGACCTACTGGATTTCGATCACCCATAGCATTTATGTGTTTTCTTGCTCTTCCGCAATAAGAAGGTTGCTTTTTTTTCCATTTTGTCCCTATCTGAACCCTAGAAGTGGCTGCCTATCGCAGTTAATTTTTTCCTCCTAAAATGGCAATTCACTAATTTTTCAAGGGTTACTATTAAATACAACGATACTGAATAAATTATATGCATTTTTCTGCTATATAGTTATGTGGCGTATTAAACAAATCTTCACCAATATTATAATTATTTATTTAGATAATATGAATGAAAACCGGCGCATCGATTATTTTAGATTGTAAAAATTAATTGAATTGTAATAGATTTTGAAATAATTGCTGAAATTATGAATCTAGTTTTTTCAAAGCTTGAACTTTGAAATGTGAACTTAATTTTATTTTTATATTTCTAGAAAATCAATTCTTTTAGTAATCTTAATCAATTCTAAAGTAGCGATTTATATATAAAATTTTAGTTTTTTGTATTTTCTGTTTAACCCCTTAACTGTTTTATTTTCTTTACTATCTAATAAGATGACACCTTCTGTTTCGAAAATATTTTCTTATTTTGATTAAAATGGAAATCCATTGAATACTTGACTTATCTATGTATTCGAAGTAATTTTAATATTGAGTTATAATCGTTATGAATGGTTTATTTTTTGCTTACAACTATCAAAATTCGATAAATCGATGCACGTATGGCACTTGGTCAAAACAGTTAAGCGGTTAAAAATATTTCTTTCTTTGTGTATCACACAGGTTACACTGATCTTCTATTTCACAGACTAAAAACATAATTAAATGTTTTAATATTAATAAAATGTGCGCAAAATTGATTATATATATATTTTTTTATTAAACATTGTACGAAACTTTTGCCATCTCTCTATATAAATAATATAAAATTGAAAATCCATTTGTATGTTTGACCCTCATACTATTCCACACCCTTGATGGATTCGAACGAAATTTGGTATAGGATTTCCTTATCACTTTCCGAATATTGAAATTATTTTCTTTCGATATTTTTACTTTTGCTTTCGTTGCGCAACTTCTGCTTTTGAGTTTGAATTGAATTTTTTTCTTTAAAAGAACAATTTTTAATTAGCGTCATCTGCAAATTTTTCTTTGACCATTGAAGAATTTAGATGCATATTAATTTTGATTTCTTTGCATTAGGATTTAGCAACCTTTTGCTAAAAATCGCAATAAATACTTTAGAAACCAATGGAAATGGTCTTTCCAAAACTTTCTCCTTACTTTCTAATAAACTTGTCAAACCAAAGAAGCCTTACGTGGATTGACGTCCAATAGTTATGAAATATTAACTTTTGGCGTAAGTTTTTACTGAATCTGTCTTGTCATCCTTGTCGAGTTATTTGGCGATTAATCCCTGGCATGCTTTAATAGTATCCGAAAAACAAATTGGCGCTTTAGATGCATTTTTCTCAACCGATTGAAGCAAAAATTTTACACAAAACTTAGTCATAAAACCACGTTCTAAATTTGATATATTTAAATTATCGTGTTTACATGTTTCTGAAAATACAGACGGACAGATAATCAATTCTTGGTTGGACTTGGTTCAAAATTTGATAGATATCTAGACTACAGATGTTAGTTTTGTGTATCGAATTATATCTCCGTTTTGTAGTTATTTCGTTTATTTATATTCGAACAGCTGGACAGACAGACTTCCACTGAGCAGAGTTTGCTCAAGATCTGATATAAAGATTGCACACAAAATTTCATCCGCATCATCTCAAAGCATTTTTGATTTATCTGTAACAGATGGACTTTTTTCCAAAAATGCGGGAAGTCTAAAAAGTGGAGATTTGTCAAAATCTCGAGTTTACTATATTACTATGATTACTATACTTTCTATATATTACGTATCCTAGAAAGTAAAAAAAAACTATTAAGTATCTGAATCAAAGCGTCTTAAAGTTGCCTTCTTCAGGTATTGTTAATATTTTAACTTAAAATTTAATCTTTTAGAAGCTAGTACGAACCTAGAAACTCTCAAGGTCAAATATATGTAGCCAGATTCTTGGAGAATCATAGAAATTTTTACACATGCACTTCAACCGCTGACGTTAAAATTGTTTGTTACCTGAATTTTTTAAAGTAATTATTAATAATAATTTAGGTTAAAACCTCTTATGGATTGGATATAAAAACTCCTCAACTTAAAAGTACACGATTTCAGTTTTTTTTCTTACATATATATAGAACAAATAAGGGCAGAAGGAGACGAGGGTTGAAATTGATATGATTGGAAACTTAGTAGTAATGTTTTTTAGAAATAATTTCCTCTAAAGTTTCCATGGAAAAAAGGCAAAATGTTGATTAATTTCTCACTACCTGAAGTCGTTGCTGTCGTTGAACATTTGTTTCATTTGCTTAGCAAGAGCTTTACTTTTATTTCTTCCATCTGAGCAATTAAATTATGTCTGCTTCTAGTGACTGCTACTTCGAAATAGTTGAAAGTCTGGTGAAAAGATACGCTTTAAAATAAAACAGAAATAAAAAAAATCAGTGGTAGAATAATTCAAGTTAACGTTAATTTTAATGCATTTAATTTTTTTAATTAATAAAAAATGAAGAGAATATTGTGCAATAATGAAATTGATACTAATGAAATGGTAAAATTTTGAATTTTAAGATGGTTTAAAAATGCTTCTAGTATAATTTCCCTTCAGCAGGGAAAATTTTTGTAAATTTCAAATTGTTTTTTTTTTCCAATTTTTAATCAAGTTAATTAAATTAATCCATAATTAACTTAATATTGGTTGAACTTCTATAAAATTAGCACAACTTTTCAGAGCATTTTACTGCATACAGATTACCACAATATTATACGCATGGTTAGGCCAATGCGCATTCTTTTGAATAATATATACAAATGTTTGCAATGCTGAAGTTTAATTATTGTTTCAGAGTGACTGGAGTTAAATAAAGTGGCTTCAGTTGCAGATTCCTTGAGCAATATATTTCTTTTATGGACCCTCTCCCTTATAAACATAAAACGATTATGAATGATGCAGTACAGAAACATTTAATTTAATTCATGGATGCTAGTTGAAGATTTCTGAGCAAGCGGTTAGGACTTTAAACACAATATGTGATTATAAGATGCAGGATTCTGTGTACAGTTTTAAGACATTTGGATGGCTGAATTGCGATGGTTGAGTTCCAAAGTAATAAATGCGCTGATTATTTAGGGAATTTATGAATTTTAGAAGAATGATGTTGTATTTCATTTATTTGATACCAAATATTTGGTTTACTATATTTAAAACTTGTAGACGTAACAATGGATTTAGACAAAACAGAAAATTTCTGTCTTTATTTTTGAACTGAATTATAGAAAAGATTTTTTCTTTCTAAGAAACTACTAAAATGGATTACTTGAAAAGACATTCAAAATTTGTCGATTATCTCTGGCAAAACAAGATTGGTTGCTTAAATTCAGTGTTGTTTTTAGAAATTATACGAGATTGATTTTAATAGTTATCTTATGAAGAACTATGATTTAAATGAAAAAAAAATTTAAAAAAAAGATGATGCTGAGGCCGCGCCCAAATCCTTAAATTTCTACATCATAGAAACCAGAAACCTGCTTTCCTTTCGGATTTAATATGCATCAGGTCGTCGTGCATGGCGTGATTGGATGGAAACGTGTTTCGAACCTGCAACTGTCCTAACCCAAAATCAAACTAATTATGTATGGTTGATATTAATTTTTGTGAATGAAAAATTTTACCTTTTAAAAAGTGAATTCCCTAGCGTTTTGTTGATAATTGAATAATCTTCAAATACATGTTTATCGCCCGTTATTGTTTATATTTCAAGTTTTTTTTTTTTTTTTTTTTTTTAAAAATGTAATCTTGTTAAATAGAATTCGCTTTCTCTATGTTTTAGAACCGTCACTCTGTTACTAAAACATATGGACAAAGCATATTAAATCTAATAGAAAAAAAAAGAACTCTTTAGTAATAGTTGGTAAATCCATTTTCATTAGATGTATAAAAATAGCGCAGAAAGAACACTTCATCATTCACAAACTATTGTCTCTACTGCCATCTTCCAGTCATTATACCGAAATGGGACAAGAAAAACTCTGTAGCAATTAACTTTTAATAACATTGCGTTTTAATGGACACATTACCTATATTAAACTCTCTCGCTTTTGCTTTTATTTTTCAAGTTTGGAAAATGATCTTATAGTTTGAAATATTAGTTCATAAATCCATCTCGATGCGTTGTTTCTTTCAATTTGTGCCATTAGAAACACCGCAACTTTCTAATGGGAAAGTTCAATTACATAAGTAATAGAGTTAAAGTATTTGGGACAAGCCATTAACAGGAAAAAAAATCTACGTCTCCTAATTCCGATTGGAAGGAGGTGATATTTCGTGAAAAAAGTGTAATTTCTTGTATGAAGATTGAATAGAGAACATTGTGAAAGAAAGTCATTCTCTTTGTTAATAAAATAAATATATACAACTACAAAGAAATTTTTGAAGATGATTATCTGAAGACTGAATGTTATTGATCCGCATCTTATGTACGAAAGATTGGTAAAGTTAGTACAGTCATTAATGATTTTGACTTCTGGGTAATGTGTGATAGCTTTCAGTGAACTCCAGAAAAGCAATTAGAAAGGAATGATTTCAATACAAATTTCAAATATATATATATAATAAATATATTTGGAATATTATAATAAAATCAGAAAAGTTACTTAAGTTTTAATCTCTAGTGTATGGACTAACTTATTGTTCTTGTAATTCTAATTTGATCGGTTTACTTTCATGTTCTTTCCAGTCTGTACATGTGTCATGGTTTAGTTTTATTACAAATGTGGAAAAATGTAAATTATAACCCCAAATATATTCAAGTGATACCATATGCCTACTGTTCCACTTCTTGACTTGCTGTAGGGAAGTCCGCAAAAGAACTTCTTTCGGTGTAAAATTTTATCTTCTTTTATTGACTCGGAAAGGACAAGAGAATATTCTTCTTTATAAATCGTATGTTACTAACACACCCATTTATTATCTTCATTCAGTACTTTTGTCTGTTAATGAAATTTCTAAATTCACTTATAGGAATATTTTCTCTGAATGAAATCAACTCATGATCGCGTGATAAAATGATATCCGCGATTTTAGATTTATAATTTATTACTGATTGTGTAACTGCTGTTGATAGCATTTAGGACAGTTACTTTAACGTTTGAAACAAATTTTTATTTTATTCTGATCATTCATTTATTTGTTTGTTTGTTTACTATGCATTCTCTTTGATAATACGATATTAAAACTTATATTATTTACAAGAGAGGATAATTAGGCTTTAGATTCTTTTTTTATCAATTCTGTCTAATTCATTCCATGTCGAATTTCTATTTCATTCATGTGCTTACGTGTTATTTGAGTACGTTCTAACAAAATTATGTTATCATTCTATGAATTTATAACATTTTTAGTTGACTTCACGTAAATTATTTACTGGATTGCTTTTCTATTTTTAATTCGTATGTGGATAAAAATACCAATGAACTCGGAAAATTTTAAGCTTAAAAGAATGCAATGCTTTGAAATATTGGCCAATCAGTGGCTACTTGGAGATGCAGCATTTATTGCCAGTCTTCCTCCACCAATGAGCTTGTTTAAAATTGCCTAAAATAATGAAATTCAAAGCTTCATATTTCGGTCAGTTTTGGTTACAAAAGAGTGTAACTTTTGTAACTTTTCTGTTTAAAATGTTAATATATCGAAGATTATTTTACTAAATATAATTAGTAAGGTTGGCAATTGCATAGAAAAATTTAGGTTTAATAGTTTTTTTTTTTTTTCAATATTATAGTTATAGACCCAAGCAACAAAAGAAATAAGGCTTTACTTTATTCAAGGCATATTTCCAGTTGAAAGTCTATAAATATATGCAACGGTTTAAAAATTAGTTATTGTGTCACTCATGAGATGGATACCATGTAATCTATTTTAAGATTTATTAACCGAAGAAATTAAGTAGCTGAAAGAATTACTTATAGATCTTCATTGGTAATTATACAATTACTTATGTAGAATCACATTAAGTACCTAAAGAAATTGTCTGCATGGAATTAAATATAATATGCTAAAATTATAAGAGCTAAAATTATAAGGGCTATATAATTCAATTATACTTAAATAAGATGTAGTTATAATAACTGAGAATATTCTCGGTTCAGTTCAGCTGATACAATATACAAATGTATTTGTAAAGTCAACCAACCATCTAACTCTCCGACCCACCCGAAGGCACACGGATTTAAACCATAAAACTGAATGACCGGACTGCCGCAACAGCAATTGGCGGGAACTGTGGTTGAGTCCTAAGGGCCATCATCGACCACGGTACAACCCTTCCCGAAGGAAGTACGTCCCGTCATCGATGGGAGGAGTCAGATCCCCCACCTATTAGTGTTCCCTCCAGGGTGGTGAGATCCAACAACCATGCCGGAAGCATCTCATCCTCATTTCGAGGTGCCCCCCGGGGGGTTAAATTCGATGTCAGCAGTGAGTATTATTTACAAATATATTTGTAAATAATACTCACTGTTGACATCGATAATTTCAGTGGATTTACCAAGAATTTCAACAGTTGAAGCCACCAGATTACTTATTGTCCTTTGCAATTAATGAAGATAAAACCTATAATGAATTAAATAAGAATGAAAAATGTATACGAAATTTATTTGCAGTTTTGTAGATTGTTTGAATTGTTTTGAAAAAAATTTTTAATTGACAAAGTTTAAAATTGCTCTAATAAATTTTAAAAATTAAATTCGGAGCTTAAAAAAAGCAATTTTTAAAGTGTAAGAAATTTTTTTCCCCCTTGCAACACATTTTCATTCGATAATCTTTATAGAGCTGTAGTAGGGGCCAATAAAAGCAAACTACTCCAAAGTTTTGCCATAAACGAAATTGACATAATCCTTAATTGAAATCTTTAATAATTGTACTGAGCTGATTCCATTACAGCCGACATTTATGAATGATGCTGAACTGACTGGATTAAACGTAACATTTAAGAATGATGCTAAATAGACAGTATTAAAGATGACATTTAATAATGATGCAATAGTAAAAGAATTAGTCAACAGTGGGTTCATATTGCTAACTGATAGAAATTACTTTCTTTTTTGCAATATTACTTTTCCATTTTAAATTTAGCTATATTCATTCTTCCGAGATTTGGTCTCCCCTAGATTTTGTTTTATGCTCTATAATAAAGATGTCACCTTCCTACATAAAAAGTACGGATACAGGATTCGGTCGGTACTCGAGTACTTGAAATTTTATCGCCCTCTATTTCAAAGACAGCAACTAGGCAAAAAGCTGAAAATGCAATGGGGAGGGGTGTCTGGCCCTCTCTCTCCACAGATTTATGATTGGGCTGACATAATATGATGCATTTTGGGTTGATTATATAATGGATAAAAACAGAGTTTTGTGTTTGGTTACGATAGGTGGAAACTGAAATTTTATGCAGATCCACAATCTGGATTACAAGACCATACACCAAACTTTATTTATCTAAATCATTGCATTTTTGAGTTATCACTGTCGCATACGTGTGGACAAACATAGATGGTTAACTCATTCACTGATTTGATTCCAAATTAAATACTAGTTTATAATTCTGATGAAAACAAATTTTATCTATTTCTTTTCAGACGGGTGAACATTTTGTCGAAGCATTTTTTGAAAATTTTGAAAAATATACAAATTTGGTATAAAGTTCACATACCAAATTTCATCCTTCTTATTCAATACAATTTAGTGTCACCTTGTTGTCTGACAAACATAATTTCACTGATTGTGTTCTTTGGGTTCAAAGACGTCTAAAAAGTGGAGATTTATCAAAATCTCGAGACTTTTCTTATGTTTATAATCTTTTTTCTTGTATACTTTGCATTCGAAACGAAATAAAAAGTGTAAATGGTGCGTTTTAACTGGCTACAACTGTAAAAGGCAATATTTAAATAAATGATATAAGACTTTAAGGCCTAAAGAACCATTCGGCGGTGATGTTACAATTCAGCCTGCCAGTTCTTCATGTATTAAAGCCTTCATCTTTAATATTAATGTCGGCCAATATAGAAAGCGAGGGTCATAGAGGAAGGGAAATAGTAAAAGAGATCTCGGATGAAGCCCCGAGGAACCCCGGTCAGGAAACAAGATTTCCTACGAGAGCACTTAAGGGATGGTTTTACAACCCAAGAGGGATCCATTAGATTGAACATTGTACCCAACCATGATCCCGAGTATGGACCAGAATCAGAAAAACGTGGATGCCTTGGAAAAATATATTTGCCTCTGCATGCTGCTGACCATAAAAGAGAGTAGAACAAGTTCACCAAACTGTGTAATGAAATTAACTAATGGGTGAATTGATTTGCTTCTTGTATAACCTTCTTTTTATTTTCTTAATTTTTTTTTCTTTAAGAGCAGAAGTGTAACACCAGATTTCTTGTCTCTTCGTACAAAATGTATCTGAAACCATATTAAAATTCATCTGTGGAGCTCCTAATTATCCGAGAATCGATTAGTTTCTCTGTGGAATCACTATTTTATTACTGTTTTCTACCTCATGAAATTGAATTCAAAAATGATATATCCTTTTTTACTATAAGTAATTATAATTTCTCAAGCTAAATTCCATATTTTAATATAAGCATTTATAATAAACACTGAAAGCAAATTTTTCATAAGGAGATTTTTTTTTAATTTTACTGAAGACAAGCATGTTTATCAATGGCATATGCTTTTACAAGAATCTAATCTTTTATATGATGAATAGAGAAATAAATTTAGAAAAATAAGAATTTATTTGGAATTTTGTCGTGTTTTCTTCCTTATTATGTAGAAATTTGTTTTCGAAAGATACAATTTGAAGCAAGATGAGAGCCCAAAGTCATAAATCAAGAAATAACGCCTGGTTTCTTTTGGGATTCTTTTTACAAAATAATCCGTCTTCTTATCTAGTAGTTGTTATCAATATCGTAATCGATGGAAAATGCGTTGAAAACCCCATTTTACGTCTACAACAACGTATCATTTTATCAGCAGGTCAATGTTTCCCATTTTGAGTTGCAGATTCAACTCTTTTCTTACTGCATTTTAGATTAAAGACATGGGAATTCTTTGCAAAAATATTAGGAAAAGGCTATTTTTAAAATTCTATATACGTTCTTTTATTTATGGTGCTGTAGCGTGTGAGACGGTATTTCTTTCCATCCGTTGCCCCTTTTCCATTGTTCTATCTTTCTCCAAATCTAATTTATTCTTACTTTGTTTTTCATTCCTAAATGGTACATTAACCAGAATCATATATACAATGGTGGAAAAAAATTGTGGACACTTTTGAAAATCGTTATGTTTTCTAACTTTATATGTTTATATAAAATGTAACATTTCACAAAATGCAAACATTTAGATATCATTTTAAAGAGAATTCAATGCTGATTTCAATACAAAAAACAAAATTCAAGTATCTGCAATACAAAAAAAGTTGAGTGACAATAATTGTCGAGATACATTAAAGGCTGATGACTGCAGTGAGTTATTAGTACTTAGTAAGGTAGCCTTTATTTTTTATTACAGCTTCATATTGATGTTTCATTGAGGTGAAGAGAGTTTTAAGTTCTTCCTTCCTTATTACATGATGCCAGGAAACAATTATAGCCACAATTTATTATCTTTTATTTGATGAACGCTTCATATGCACAAGAATTTTCAAACGTTGCCATAATTTCTCAATAATTTTGAAGCTAGGACTGTTTCCTGGCCATGATAACAATTCAATGTTCTTTGTACTAAAACACTCATTCGATATTTTTGCTGTGTGGCAAGGAGCAGAATCCTACTGAAAAATAAATAATGTATTTTTGGGAAAGCGATTACAGATGGAAGGTGTAAATTTTGGCTCTAGAATAGTGTCAATGTATTTTCTTGCATTTAATGTTCTATCGAAAACACGAATGAGACCAATACCGTCTGCTGACATGCATGACCAAATCATAACACTAACCGAGTTCTTCACAATTGCCTGAATGCAGTCACGATGTAGCTCTTCTCCTATTCTACGTTTTGCATATTTCCGCCCATCACTACCGAATCAAAATATCTTTGTTTCATCACTCCATATAACATGTGACCACTGATTATTTGTCCAATTAATGTGTTCCTTGCCCACTATAATCGTCTTTGCTCTGCTGTAAATTGAAATAACTCTTTTTTCGAGGAATTCTACCTCTTAGTCCAACATTTAATAACCTTCTCCTGATTGTTCTGGAGCTGACAGAAACACCAACATCATTCAGTTGACTTCTGATGGCCTCTGATGGCATTCTTCTGTCTTGGAGACATAGTATTTTTATTCTTCTGTCATCAACAGATGTGATGCACCCTTTTCAGCCGTTTCCTACTTTATTTTTTATTAAATTTGTCTCCTGATATCGTAAACAAAATTTTCGGACTCCAGATGTAGTCACTGAACCAACCATCTGTCTTGAAATTTCAGCACAGGAAAGACCACATTCACATAACACAATAATCTTAGTTCTCTTTCTAGATGTCCAATCTATTAATTTATTTGATGTCATTGATTCTTGACTAAATATTATAAATATTTACAAAAATTCCTACTATATACTAAATAGTTGAACAAAATTTCTAGCTTGCAATTCAATTACATAAAAAACAGTCTTCCTTCTACAGAAAAAAGCACAATAATGACTTGTTCCAACTTTAAACATGATGTCAGCTTCGGCTAGCAGTTATTAACATTTGACTGCTTCTCAGAATAAGAACAGTGACTTGTCTGGAAAGTTAGAAATTACAATCCACTTCATCACTATGTTTGTTATTCATATTTAAGTAATAATAACTTTTTTGTATTGAAAATATTTGAATTTTGCTTTTTGTATTGAAATCAGCATCAATTTCTCTTTAAAATGATATGTAATAATTGCATTTTGTGAAATGTAACATTTTTTATAAGCATACAAAGTTAGAAAACATAACGATTTTCAAAAGTATCCACAATTTTGGCCACCACTATAATTAAGATAACCGTAATGAAAGTTTATCCAAACAAAAAATATGTTGAAACTGATATTAATACAATGGCACTCAAAATGGCTTCCATTAGGATTTTCTCATACATGGAGCCCTCATAAGATTAGTAGATTCTAATCAGTGACGATAGGACCGTGAATCAATTACAATTTCTTTGTTGTGTCGCTAAAAAGAGACGCGAAACTGTTTATTTATTTACATCTTCAACCACATCTTTCAAAGTTATTGGCCAGTATTTTTGCGTGCATGCTAGCTCCATGACTCAGAAATGCAGTAAATTAGATAAATAATATTTAGTATATGGTCTTGTGGAACGAAACTGTAGATCTGCGCAACATTTTTAATTTAATGGATGAAAAGGAAGGTTTCCAAAATGCAAACTAAGTTTTCTTCATCATAATATATATAAAACTGTATCACTTTGCATGTAATTTACATGGGGGTAGGGAGGCACAAGCATCAATTACCCTCTTCCTCCTTTCATTACTTCAACTCCGCTATACGTCCAGTGAATGCAGAGGAGGATAGAAAGTGAATACAAAAGAACGTAATAATTGTTAAACAGTCGAGCGGGGAATATTCAACGGTGGTTTATTTTGTGAACTTCACAGCATACTTTTACACATTAGATTGGATAAAATAATTTCCAATATCTGTTATTCAATTCTGACAATCAAAAATAGTGCCTAAAGATGTTGAAGAAGTTTTGGGATTTTCTAATAAAAATTTGAGAATATTCACAACTTTTCACAAGCAACTCGTGTGTTTTCTTTTCATCGTTTTGAATTCAGCGCAATAAAACACATCACTAAGCTCACGCATTGCATTACGTATTTAATTTTCTTTACCAATCTTTTAAATAAGTTAAGCCATATAGAACTGATTCGCATTATAATTGGTATGGTCGATTTTCCTACTTAAAGACTTAAATGCTTCGTTCGAAAACTACTTTGTTCCTTAATTCGCACAACCTGTCGTGGTAAAATTAAATGTCCCTCCCCTTTCCTTAATCCTCCTACTTCTCTCCTCTTTGCATCCGTTCCAGGAAAAAGGAAAGGAGAGGAGCGAAAACGGTGAACGAAGCAGACAAATGACAATAAGGGAGTTCCTCTTGAAGTTCCCAAATAACTTATAATAACAGAGGATGCAAATTTATACCCTCTTCTGTGTTGTAGAAGTCAAAAGGAATCGTCGAAAACCGTCTCCAGCCTTAGAATAGTAAGAAATCTTCCAGACGCTGCAAAACTTTTCATGCGTTATCTTCTTTCTCAACTGATGTCTAAAGATATGCAAATGTTGGGAGATTTATTTTCCATGAAAGGCTGTATTTAAAGAGTCGTCGATCGTCCTGGCAGCTGTGGCTTAAAAGACGGACGAAAACCGATTGTGGGAACATCGGAATATCTGGAAGTTTTAGTAAACTTACAAAAGGAGAATTTAGAGAACTTCTAATTACAGTCAATGAAAACCTTTGTTTTTTTTTAGAAAATTTAGTTGTTAAATAGTTGTTTGATTAAGTTTCTGTGGAAGCATTACTATATAATTAACTTTATAATGCTAACAACGTCTTTTCTTACTTTACTGTTATTTATTACATTAAGTTGTTGTTTAAATTTGTTTGGTATTTAATTACCGATCGCCAATTAAAAAATCGAATCTTTTCCAGTGAATTGAGCGTTTTAATTGCACTGTAAAGATTTTCTTGAAGCTGCTTCGTTCCCTCTGCCAAATTCCCTACAGGAGTTTAAATAAATATCATGTTAAATATTAAATTGGAAGAGAGGACTAAAGTAAGATCTTTTGGTCGTAGAAGATATATTTCAAAATTTTCTTAAACTGTTTTAATTGCTAGGGGCTGAGAAAGAATATAAAAGAAAAATTCAAGACGAACCGAAATAAATACCATAATTGCAAAATGAAATGTTTAACGGATTATGTCTTTATTGCAGACACTAAAAAGAGTTCTGCTGATGCAGCTTCACATTTTTGGTGAAAGAATCTCCATAAATTTTTAAATAGCAGTTATGGTAGGTTCTTTTTCTGTTGCAACAGAATCTGATTGCTTGAAGTCAAACCGCCCCCCTCCATCTTCCTAAAGTTAAAAAAAAAATGAATGCAACAAATTTGGTGATTTTCATGATCAAATAAAATGTACTTTTTTTCCATCTATTTGTTTCTAAGCAATTCAATCTCCCAATATCTTAATGCATCCATGCAATATCCCGCATTCCATAGCAAAAATGTAATAACAGAAGTTCTACAATTTAATCAGATGCTTTCCAAAAGTCTTATCTATATATTCAAAAAATTAAGAGATACCAAGACGCCAGTTCCCCAGCCTCAGTCAATGATCAAATTTCGTCAATTCTTATTCCATACGGAAGCTCATTATTCAAAGTCTTCTGTCAAGGCCCACAATCCAGTTTCAATAGATAATGCAAGATAAAAATTTCACAAAGCCCCAGCTTTAAGAAATAGAACGATTTCGGCAATTAATTTCACCATTTTCTTTGCAAATATGACTAACCATCAGTCTGATCTAAGTTTATTGTGCGCATATAATCTTAAATAAAAGTTTCTTTTATATTGTAATAAGATCACATTCATCAAATTTGGTCAGTACGATTAAATTACAATTATATATGGGAATATAGCTGATCGTGGAAAGGAGATCTTGACAAATTAATCAATGATAAATTGAATGGAATTTTGTTATGTTCTTTAAAAATAAATGCTTGACTTCTAAATAAAGATTCTGTTTATATCTTTGGCGAAGAAACTAAAAAAAAAAATATTTTGGCGGGGAAAAAATGGAAGCATCAAACGATATCATTTCAAGCTGTCTATATGATCCATTTTTTTCCTGCTTTCTGTAGTTTCTCTGAGCAGACTCGCATCTTGTTACTTTTATATTAATGCCAATGAATGGGTTATGAGAAAAAGGAATGCAGCTGTCTAACTGATAGAAAGTAAAACGACCTTTGAGCCAATGGCAAGACGGAATCTCTGATAACTACTCAATATCTTCACTTACTACTTGGTTTGTTTAAGGGTTGGACTGTTTCCGTTTTCTTTTAAAGGAGATAACTATTAATTCTGTTACTAGTATTACATGTTATTCAAGCAATTTAAATGCTTCTAATTTTGTAAAGGGGATTTTCATATAATATTTAATATAAGTGAAGGAACACAGCATTAGCAATTTTAACTGTACTTTTAAACAGTATGATACCATCGCATCCATTTTCCTTCTGAAGAGCTAGATACCGTATTGAATTCAATACTGTGTAGTTCGTCAAGCATCACATAAGTATAAGTAACTCATCCTCCGCATATCTTCCTTAAGTTTTCTAACGTTTAAAAAATAATTATTATTGGCTATTTCGTAAAAAACATCAATATAATAAATTTTAATTATCGATAAAAAAAACTCCAATATTCTTTCCTACAAACGATTTTAAGGCCATTTTTATCTAAATCATTAGTAGAAAATTTTCTAAATAACAAACAAATTTTAAAAAACAATTTTAAATAATTGAAATATTTTTTGAAAAATAATGAAGCAATTTGCACTGAGGGATAATGAATTAATTCCCATGCTTAAAGCAAAATTGCGAAAGAAAAAATACCTTGTGGTTGAATTTGACATTTTGCAAATTCCCGAAATTAAAAGGAATTCAAATTTCTATTTGAAACTCGGTTCAATTAGTTTTTGAAGAATTTTGCTTTAATTTTTAATTAGTTTTTGAATACATTATAAAAGAGTTTAGATATTTTAAAGGAAAAAATTTTGATTCCTTTGGAAATTTCGAAATGGATTTTGACCTTTTGTTTTCGAAAGTAGTATTGGTGTACTTTATCAATTGTATATAAGGTATTTAAAATTCTTTTACTTGAATAAATTAAAGAAAATGACCAATAATTCCTAACAATAAAATCTTGGTTTGATATTTCTAATCAAGGTTAATATTTATTCATGTAGTTTTAAGGGTACAAAATGTTTAGTTATGTTTGAGCACTCTCACAATTACAAATTAAGAAAAATGTAAATAACACAATATTATTTTCGAATTTTAAAGAAACCATATGGCACGAAGTCTTTTTAAAGTAAAAAATAATTTAAAAGGAACGTTTAAATGAATGGTCGTCTTCATTAAGTATTAATTAAACAAAATAATTCTACAATTTCTGAATATATGACAATGAAAAATAACTAATTTTTCTACGGTAACTTATGATAGTTAATGTAAGGGTAACGAATTAAAAAAATTACTTCGATCTAATTATTACAATTGAACTTAACCAACTCTCAAAAAAATAATAACTTCAGCTAAATGTTTGACATATAAAATTTTTCTAGTAGTTTTAGAGATTATTTTATGTCTTTGGCAGTATTATTAAAAAAAATGAAAGACATACACGTTTCTAAATCTACTATTAGCATATTTTTCCCACATATTGATTTAAATTTTTTCCAATACAGTGTACAATGAAAAATATAAATAGTAAATATTAATAATTTTTCAATTCATTTTATCTTTTCAAATGCACTTTTTAAAATGAACGATAATTATTTAAAACGAAAAAGCGTAAAGAAAAAAAACCCAATCTATTTTATACAAATTTATAAACAAATATTAGTAAAAGAATTAAATTACATCAAGTTTTGGTGAACACTGAAAATATAATAATTAATTTTTATTGATAAATTAATTTTTTTTTATTGCTAGAACATTTATTTTGCCGAAAAATATTCTTTCAGTAACATTTTTACTCTCGAATTCTTTTAATTAACTTACATGACATATTTTTTTAAACAGAAATTGTGCAAATCTATTTAATGTAGTATCAGAAGTAGAAAAATAAAAATATAATTTTAAATTAAACTTTTAATTGAGATTTATTTGTTTAAAAGCTTTGATGGGTAATTAAATTTCTCCTAATCAAACCATTTAAAAGTAATAATTATGGAATCAATTAATTATTCGAAATGAATTTTAAACGATGAAATTTAATCTGTACAAATGTTATTTCAGCACAATTAAAATTAATTTAGTGGACCTTAAAGAAACCTTATTATATAATTAGAGTGAGAAACAAAGGTTTTTTTCCCAAGATACGAATAGCTCAATTTTCTCATAATGAACTTACACCGCTTATATAAAGAGACTAAATAAGTAATTTTCGTTTAGCTAAATCATCAGTGAGAGCTTTGATTTGGGTCAAACTGACCTTGTTTTACAAAACACTATTCTTTAAATGAATATCAGAATCAAAGAAAATTTCAATATGTGTAACATAAAATAATCATCAAATTGGAATTTTTTTTTTCACTTCTCTCAATGAAAATATAAGAATCCTCAAGTTTTTGTTAAAATTGATTTAATGCATATAGAAGAACTTGCGTAGGAATAATACAAATAAATAAATCTGAAACTAAATTTTTTTTTATTTCCTACAGAAATCCAAACTACTAAATTGATTTTAATCAAATTTTCTTTGAAAACAATACAAATCAGTAAAAAGCTTTAGTGACGGTTTCGTGTTCATTAATTTAAGAATTATTTTTTTATTAAATAAAACTATTTCAACATTGCACATGTGCGGCAATCAACGTAGCATCGAAAATTTATTTAATTGAGCAGAATTTAAAGCTTAAAAAAAGCATGGAAAAGAGAAATATTCAAATTATACTCTTTTTTTTTTTTTTTTTTTTTTTTACCGTACTAGTGTAGGAAAATTCTCTGTAATGTGAAAAATGTTTTAAAGTTTGCTGTTATTTAAAAATTAATTTTAAATTAATTAATTAATTCTCTTTCTCTGTGTCAGTGGATAATCAATGTTGAAAATGCATACTGAAGTTGCCATTAGTTATGTTAACTTGAATTTTGCGATTATTTCAATTCGAATTATTCGTAAAATTGTTATTTTAATTATTAATAAAATTGTTTGTTATGAATAATGTTATTAATTATTAATGAAAAAATTAGCTTTCTGATGCCTTGAAAATCGTTTGATACTGTCAGTTTTTTCTAATTTATGGTCTTGTTATGCGAGATTTGATACTATAAATTTTCTCACTTTCATTTAAAATAAAGTTGCAGACGATAGAAAAGTTTTTTTTATTACAATATCATGTGTAAAAGAATATTTTATTTAAAAAACTTTTTATGTAACTTTCAACAATTTATTTGGTTTGTGAGGACTTTTGCTATGAATAAATTCAATTTTCTAATTATTTCACATTTTTATTATGATTATTATATAAAAATTGTTTAAGTTCTTATGGTAATTTTTAAATATTTAATTCCTTATTTGTAAAAAATTTAAGCATAGTTTTATTATGAGCAAAGCTAGATATATCAACTACTAAGGAATTAAATAATGTTAAATTATGACGCTTTATATATATATATATATATATATATATATATATATATATATATACAGTGTGTTGCCGAATTCGACCGACAGACTCAGAGAGGTGATAGTAGGCATCAAGGGGATAAGGAATCACCGTACAACACGGGGTCCCAAACGATGTTTAGGGGGTGAAAATCGCAAAAATATAGGGAGTCGGAGAATTGTTGGAAACTGCAAAAAATTCATAAAAAAATAATAAGTGGTGTTTCAAATATGAATTTTTTTATGTTAAAGCACATTTTTAAAGGCTATTTTTCATGTAAGTAACATGCCGATTTGATGAACCAGGGGGTCGTAAATTGTTGAAAACGAAAAAGTAGGTTAGAACCCTTATCTTTAAAAATATTTGAACTTTAAGAAAAGTAAAAGCTTGAAAATATGAAACATTTTATATTCTATCATTTGATATAAGTTTGTAGTGTGAAAACTGAGGAGGTTTTAAGATATTCAAGAAAAACTAAATTGTTTGCCGGAAAACATCGCTGCAACATCGGCACCGATGTTTACAGAAGGTTTTGCAAAATTTTACCGAAAAATTCTGAGGGGTGATAATAGGCAAAAAGGCGATAAGAAATAAATATAAAGTCGCAAACGATGGTGAAAATTTATTTGGTGGAATACAGATATAGAACAGACATTTTAATATAAGAAAGACTGTAGTGTGAGAGGAGACGATAGGAAGCTTTAATAAGAACTACTCAATGTTGCGGCCGCGAAGGTCATTCATTACACAACCGACACCGACGGTTAAAGGACCGCCGGACGCGCTCAAACATACCAGGTGTGCTTGCGATTTCTCCACGTGATACGAGATTTTCCACTGTTTCCAAAGGTGTCTGATAAACCGGAGATTTCATGTGGCCCAGAAGAAGAAATCCAAGGAAATGAGGTCCAGGGAAAGTGGTGGCCAATTCACCACTAAGATATCCACCACGGTCTGAGATAAAATCTGAGAATAAAATTCTTGCAGGAAAGAGTGCATTTTCCTGTGTGGCACCAAGCATCTAGCGTGCCGAATACCCAATTCAACTGCAACTGATCGCGTGCTTGTCGATAGGATATCGGCAAAACGCTGCAAAACTCGGTTTTCTGTTTCAGGTGTGTGCACACTGCGTTCTTACAATGCATTTTACCTCGTTAGTTTGAAGGATCCTATCTTCAGCAACCGTTGATCAATATTTGCAAAGATGCTGTGGTGTGGACAACGCCTACTTGGATATTGCTCTTGGTATATTCTTTGTGATAAGCGTCCATCACCATCCACTCGGCCATAAATTAAATGCATATCCGCATATTCGTCATTCATGAAATTTGACATGTTGTTTACGAATGAAACTTATCGACTATCAATTCTGCACTGCTCTTTAATGAATATACAAGCTGCTTTTATACTCATCGAACCATAAATTCTGCAATGCTAGCTGCTTTTATATTCCTCGAAAGCATGGAAAATTTAGATACGAGAAACCTTCTTTTCGATTACCTTGTTCCAAATCCTCGCATTCATGGGACCATTCTCTTCGCCAGGCTAATTGTCTCTTCTAATGTCTGTTTTTGCGAGTTTCACAGAATAAAAGTCTCCTGCGACCCTATGTTTTATGATAATTTTTCATCTCCTTAATACCTACTATCACTTTTCTAAATTTACCTTTCGAATTTGGCAACACCCTCTGTAAACAACGGTGCTGATGTTGCAGCGATGTTTCCCGACAAACATTTTAGTTTTTCTTGCATATCTTAAAACCTTCTCAGTTTTCACATTACAGACTTATATCAAATTAAAGAGTATAAAAATCTTCATATTTTCAAACTTTTATTTTTCTTAAAGTTTAAATATTTTTGAAGATAAGGGTTCTAAACTATTTTTTCGTTTTCAACAATTTACGACCCCCTGGTTCATCAAATCGGCATGTTACTTACATGAAAAACAGCCTTTAAAAATGTGCTTTCACTTTAAAAAAATCATATTTCAAACACCATTTGTGATTTTTTATTAATTTTTTACAATTTCCAACGGTTCTCCAACTCCCTATATTTTTGCGATTTTCACCCCCAAAACGCCGTTTGGGACCCCATGTTGTATAGTGATTCTTTATCCTCTTGTTGCCTACTATCACCCCTCTGAGTTTGTCGGTCGAATTCGGCAACACCCTGTATATATATATATATATATATATATATATATATATATATATATATATTGGCTCAAATAATTGAGAGTACACCTTACTTTTACTTGATGAATCCAACTTTCAATATAAATAACACATTACCGGGAAGTGGAAACATATTTTTATTTTTACACATAACAAATGTTTTAATTTAGAGTAAAAATAAAGAAAAATCAACGAAAATCTTCTAAATTGAAAAGTTTCAGAGGCATTTTAAATAAACATACGCTGAATTTTGTCTCAAAAAATTGAGAATACACCAATGAAAGTTTTGCTATTTCACGCACAGAAACAAAGTGTCACTAGTACGTTGTATGTCATTTGGCTCTTATAATGGGCTCTAAACGTCATGGTACCGATTCGAACAATTTTTGGTGGTATCAGAAGATATTTTACCCGATTCTTCTTGAAACACTTGCTTTACATAGATTTTGTTTCTAATTTTGTGTTTTTGAACCACTTTTTCGAGTATGGCCCACGAATGTTCAATAGCATTGATGTCAGGGTACTGTGGTGGTGTGAGTAACTGCTGTTTACAATGAAAAATACACCATATTTTGGCGTTACTTGCATTCTGTTTGGGGTCGTTGTCCTGTTGAAAGATGAAATTTCCATCTAAACCCAAATTTTTAACACTTTCCTTTAAATCGCTGAGACCATATGGTTCATCCAACTTGTTGCAGAAACTTTTGAAATCATAGGCAGAAGTGTAAGTGCTGAAACTGTGCGAAATGCCATTAGACAAGCGGGATATAAAAGTCACATTGCTCGAGAGAAACTATTCATCAGCTTGCAAATTCAGAAAAAGCATTTGAAGTTTACAAAAACTCATCAATTGCAGACCAATAACCTTTGGAAGAAAGCTATATTTAGTAATGAAAGAAAATTCAACATTTTTGACAGTGACAGCCATCTTACTGTATAAAGAAATCCTAACACTGCTTTGGATCCAAAAAATTTACGCCCTACAGTTAAACATGGCGATGACTCCGTTGTGATTTGAGGTTGCATGGCTCTATCCGGGGTAAGAAATTTAATTTTTATATATGGCATTATAAACGATATAGTTTACTTTGATATACTTCGCAGCAATCTAAAGGAAAGTGCTAAAAATTTGGGTTTAGATGGAAATTTCATTTTCCAGTAGGACAACGATTCCAAACAGAATGCACGTAACGTCAAATATGGTGGGTTTTTCATTGTTACACACACAACCACAGTACTCCGACATCAATACCATTGAATATCTTTGGGCCACACTCGAAGCTTTTGTCGAAAAACACAAAATTAGAAATAAAACCCATTTCAAACAAGTGGTGCAAGAAGAATGAGGTGAAATATCTTCAGATGCCACCAAAATTTGTCGAATCGGTACCACGACGTTTAGAGGACATTATAAAATCCAAAATACATGCAAATAAATACTGACACTTTCTTACAATGCGAGATATTACAAGAATTTCATTGGTGTATTCTCAATTTTTTCAGGCAAAATTCTGCGTAGATATATTTAAAATGTTTCTAAAACTTTTCAATTTAGAAGCTTTCCGTTGATTTTTCTTTATTTTTACTCTAAATAAAACCATTTGTTATGTTTAAAAACAAAAACATGTTTGCACTACCTGGTAATATGTTATTTATATTGAAAGTCGGATTTATCAAGTAAAAGTAAGTTGTACTCTCAATTTTTTGAGCCACTGTGTATATATATATATATATATATATATATATATATATATATATATATA